>JAQIWG010004586.1:0-15764 GCA_034695025.1 Chamaedrilus cognettii | reverse complement strand
TACAATTCTTTCATATATTTTCATTGGTTAATTCGGACAACAAAATAAAATCGCACTTCAAATCGAAGTCTAGCAACTGGCCTCCAGATATGAATCTAAAAAGCTAAATAACTGATTTCAGTTTGATATGAATCTAAACACACTACTTACTAATAGAATACAAATTCCAAACACATTCAAGTATAGCACTACCACAGCTACCATAATTAATAATTAATTGAATTAAACAGATCTACACCATACCAAAACGTGCTCGATAACGCTGCACTCTGAATGCCAACACAAATATCGTAGATTAAAAAAATCACCATCAGCAACTAGATGATACAACATTTAATGGCCTATATGAGAATCGCAACATGAACATCAATTACACAAAAGTCAATCATAAATATTCACAACAAAGTATTTACTAATTGGAACAATAGTGCGATTCAGAATACTTTGCTTCCGGCATTAGACAAATTGCATATACACGCTTGTAGGCTACAAATACGTATGGCACATCGAGAAACGCAATGAAATCAACTGAATTAAAAGATAAAACCATCAGTGGCATGGCCAGACTTTTTTTGCCGACCGAAGCAAATTAGCAGGCCAATTTTACAATTTTATATTAGACCAAAGGGGCATGCCAATTTTTTTTAGCTGAAACAGTGTCCAAAAATTGTAGGATTGTTTGAATAGTGGGTAAAATAGGCGTGTAGCGCGCAAAAAAATTTCAAATGCAACAGTCTCCATATAGGCGCTATTATAAGCAAGTAGCTGCCATGCCATCTACCTCCCTCCCCATAAAAACTCAATGAATTTGGACGAATTGGAAACGTCATTAAAATCATCCCGACCGGAGCAGCTGCTCCAATTGCTCCTATGTAACTAAGCCACTGAACATCGTACATGTATACAATCAATCAATTAAAGTAACTGAATCATGACAATTGTAAATGCGCTGAGATCCGAATACTGAACCCTGTCAACAGTCAAACTAGACCTGCCATACAGTACACAATACACATCATACAGTTGCAGCCCAAACATTAAAAACAACAAACACTTTCATCTACGTTAGCCTATATATTCCCACCCACTACCATGTCAAGCCACGTTTTGTGAGAATGCAAAAGTAAGGAAAGTAAGCAGAATCAAGGCTGAAAGAGCAAAAGTAAGAAAATCGCTACCACCTCCCACTAGCGCTAATCATCCCCCCACCAGCATTTCGAGCAGTTTGGTCGTAACAAATGTCTGTTGCCACTCCCCCTCCCCCACCCAGTCGTGAGTTCTGCACGGAAGACAATAAGTTTAGGTGACCCTCAGTACGAAATCTGGATGGGAAAAAACAAACAAAATAAAAACGAAATATACAACACCAAAACAAGAGTCAATGCGGCATTAAAAGATTCATGATGTGACTCCGACTGCTATGCCTGTCAGAGTTAAAACTAACTTTGATCAAGATTGGAACTAAAACCATTGATCAGACAACTTGCACAGACTAGCACTACAGTGACTAGACAACGATGCAAGCAATTTCACTACACACTTCCACATCTAGATCTATGCTATACCATAGATATCACAAGCTTACATCGAGAATGCACTAGCAGCACAATACCATAGAAGGAAGGATTTTTTTAGCAAAAGTGAAAGTTGATTTAAAATATAATTAATAGTTGCAATTATGATGATTGGATGTGTGTAGGTCATGACCCTGAAACCTACCAATCACACGTTGTTGACATAGCAACCGTTAATTTAAGATGATATTTTTTCTAGCAGCAGACTTCTCACAAAAAGGGTCAAAGCGTAATTTTTTGCTTGAGTAATGGCACTATAGGCTTAGGTGTCATTTCTGCTGCTAGTAAAGGTTGCTTCCCCACGGGGAAGCAACCTTGACCCTTGAGCATCACCACAGGTTCTCCATTTTTCAGCCTGTAGTGACGGGGCTTGCGCTATACGCTAAGCCTTACATGCTATAACTACTTTTGAAATTCTATGTTTAATTGCATAGAATATAAAATGCTTACAGTTCATGTTTTACCAGGCCAGCAAAATAATTCATGCGATGCATGATCAAAGTGCCCTCTATTTGTGTCCAGACATGTCTTAACCAGTGATTAAAGTGGACCGTGTCACAGATCCGGGACGCCTCTGAATGTCCATAAATGCAATCCTGGCCAAATTTTAAAAATGTCAGCACATTCCTAGCCCCTCCGCTTTCGAGTTCTGTAAATCCCGCTCAGCGAGTTCTGCACTGAATTTTTATTTATTTATATTGAGCTTTAGAGTAACGCCTGAGCAAGGGGCTCGCAAAACAAAAGCAATGGGTCTCCAAAACCACCAGCAGTCTGTCGCTTCCAATTTTGCACTTCACCGCTGCTCATAAGACCCGGACGCTAGAGTGCAAAAAATATAAGGTAATTTCTTTTTTGCACTACCGTGTATACCGTTTGTGTATAAAACAAAATAAATATCACAATATCACTAATAACACTGACACAGCCTACACGTTATGACATTATTAATTACAACTGTTTTGAACACTCAATATCAAATATGCAACCGGGCTGTATTGTCTAACGCTAAATATTGAATGCGCAACCGGTCAAACCACAGCCCAAAAACAACATCGATTAAAATGGTGTGATTACAGGCACGATAAACTCAATTAACTACGTCGTCATAGGCGGGAGGTAAATCGTACGCAGCAATCTCAGACGCCCTTGATGCCGGAGGACCAGTGAAAACCAACGACCGATTCAACGACGGAATAAAAATGGCCGAATCTTCATACGATGGCAGATTAGTCAACTCACTATCCACCCCACTATTCAGATCAGCCAGCGATGTCTCTCCGTGATAAGACGGCGGCGAATCACAACCGGAATTTCTCGGCAGAACAATCGACGGCAGGCGAACGAACGAATGCGTAAACGCATTAGTCATACGTTCGTACGTCGGAGGCGTATCCAATGCATCGTTTGTCAGATTCTGCTCGACTGCGGACAGATCGTCGCGGTCCAGCGAGTAATCGTCGAGAATGCTCTGCTGAAGCATGGATCTGGACGGCACGTGTTGTGGATCCGACGGTGATGTTCCGGTCTCGCTCCATGCGGACGTGATGCTATTTCGCGCTGCTGATGACACATCCACCCTGAGGCTGTACTCACAAACCGCTCTGCAATCCGGCGATGGATTCGGCACGCTGCAGAGACCAGCGACACGCTGCTGCTGTTGCTGTGGCTGCTCGGAAAGCTGCTGCAGCAAATGCGCTTCGGAGGGATGCTGATGCTGCCTGTAGCTGGAAAATGCTTCCATGCGCGCGACTTCAACTGAATTTTTTTTTTTACGCAATTGTCTCTTGTCGTAGGTGAACTTGACCTTCAATGCGCACGCGATGAACGCTATTGCGGCGAACGTTATGAAGAGCACTGTAAATGCCAAAAAACAAGTGCTATTTATTGCAAAAGAAGTAACACCACCGCGTTCTATAAACTAACTGGAGCATAGACGTGTGATTACGCATTGCGCAAGCAATTCAATCACAGTCGAGCAAACCAAACGGAGCTGTTCACTAACTTGCTGTTCAAGGATCCACGAAACTTATTTAATTTTTATTAACATACACTAATTAATTATAGTTTAATTTAATAACTATATATAACCAACATTATTAACTCACTATCAACTATAATAATAAAATCATCAAATTAAACAGCAAGCCTACCATGTGCACACTTAACAGTTTCAAATCTTAGTAGTCCTAACTCATCAGTTTTAATGTAAGCCAACAATTTCAGGTTTCAAATCACTGAACAATAAATTGCTTAGGACAAAGTACCATAAGACATGCATGCATTCATTCGAAGTGCCCATACACACTGAGATCATGGCAGCATCAGCCAAATTGTAGACAGTATCAGTAACTGCAAGCCCACAAACTACGACTAACCCTTTGAAGAAGCTATAAACGCGGAAGCCGATTCAGAAAACGTCGTTTCAGAGTAACTTTCCGATTCGGGAGAAACGTGTGGCGTGTAGTAGCAGTAGGGAAGCCTTCCCAACACAACATTTTGCCGCAACGCAATATATCCTTTCGGGCCAAGCACAGAGAAATTCAAAGATGATTTTTTGTCGTTCCATGCACCCCAACTCACCCACTCCTCCGCCATGTCCATGTCTACAACCTAGCAATGGCAATCACGTTTTATTACCAACAATCTACTAGTACAGCTGCTATCCATCATTTCACTCAGGCACATTCATCTTCTTAAAATTGGCTTGATGGCCCAAAAAAATGAAGACTAGGCCCAGCACACAAAAGGTTCTACACAGTAAAACATATTTATGTAACAGAGGTAGGCCTACCGATAGTCATAGGGCTAGTTTCTCTAAAACGGTGGTTTAGGATTTAACCCATCTTTTTGCATAGGCTAAATCCTGAACCATCATTATATCTGTATTGGAGAAACCAGCCCTTTAATGGTTCCATTGTCTGCTTTGCGAGTGGTAGATATCATTGGGAACAATCACTTAGGCCTACCACACATTATCAATACCGGTATTCAGACGGGTTGAAGGAAACATATTAAATAAATAGCGATAGAGGATATAAAATCAAGTGAGCAACTGTATTGATATGATCTGAATACGAATGAACCAAGCCAAAATAATTAGCCTTACAGAGCTCATGCATGCCAGAAAGAACTAGCATGTACCAGTACCTGTGGGCAGGTTTCTCTATTTCTGAGAAGAATGAATGGCTTGAAAGTTGGAAGACTGATCGGATCGTGTGGATCGCCATCGTCGCGACAACAAACCAAAGCAGTCCCGCTGTCTTGGTGCAATTTATCTGGCATTATTCCTGTTTGAAAATTACCACGCAACTGCATTACATTGGATCCGAAATTTGTCACAAGAATTATTTGTAAGATGCCGTATTACATACAAATCAGTTATAGTCAGAATATGTTTATTACTCGTACAAAATTCAAAATCTACCGCAATCATCCAACAAATTTTCTTACTGAAGTTATTGTATGGAATGAAATGCGAAAATTTCTCACGAGGTTCATCTCCACCTCATACCCGAAACCAGTCATTCCTCCCGCACAGCTGTAAATGATTCAACTACTTAATTATCTCTACCCGGATTTAATAGCGAAGTATTCGACAGCCAAAGAAATTTTTCACATTAAATTTTGGCACCTCAAACTAAAGCTTGTAGAAACGAACTCGCGAACGATGTACAAAATAGGTCTTTGTGCAGCAAGGTATCGATTGTATTGGTCTAAATTGGGCATGGGGAATCAGTGCGGTGTTTCTGCAACAAAATTTTTCACTAATCTTTTCCAAAATCGATTTACACACCATGTGGCCGTGGCTGCAAGCGTTCAACCTGCGCTAGCATGGAAGAATGGACCAGAAAAGCGAAAATGGTCATGATAATGATGATTTACACAGTAAGTGTGGGAAATTTTGTCAATTAACTTCGGATTCCTCAAATCCTATTCTATAAAAAATGCTTTTTACCAAAAAAATTAAGAGTTACATATTATTTTTTATACAAATATTTCTAATTTGGCACCAGCGGACCACAGCGTCCGTGACATCAGAGCACTTTAAACTTGTACCACAATTTGTGATTGGCCGCTGTTTGTCGACATTCAGTCCGTAGTAGACATAATTCATGAAGCACTGGCTTCTAATATATAGAACGTTTTTATTGACATTAAGTACACAAATATATAAGAATTGTACACACTGTACCTGAGGTATTCCATGTGATGCCAACCACGGGCGACAGAGACGCTGCAATATCGGACTCAAAAGAATGAAAGCTTTCAATAAATTCAGCTGGACAGGTTCTCATTCTGATGAGGCAGTACCGGCCTGAAACATATCAGCATTTTAATATTGATTATTGAGTTACGTATCATGCCAGAGTGCACCGTCTGCAGAAATAATGAATTTCTGCAGAGTGAACTGTCTGCAGAATAGTGAAATAGAAACGGAAACAGCCAATGTCCTAATGTATACATATTTTAGATACAGTAACAACAAAGAATAAAATAACGTATAAAATTAATCAAATTTAAAATAGCTATACAGTATCGTAATAAGCGATTTTGAGGCTTAATATTTTTCTTAAGTGATTGAAAACCATAAGCAAAACAATGGGGTCCCACCGAATATGTTTTAAAGTTCAATTCAACATTCCTTGTAAAAAAAGAGTAAAATTACAGCATTGTTTTGTTACTTTTGCATGACACAATATACAAATTCTTTATTCAAGACAGTAAATCAATCTTTAATTCATTAAAGAGCAGAGCACAATAAAAAACAGTACCATAATCCATTTGAATTCAGTTGCATAATTATCAATGCATCTTTGAATACATTGTAAATTAGGCTTTCACATTGAAATTCTGCCATAACAAGGTGTCAAATTGCGATAGCCTACCTGGTGGAAATATGGAAACTTCACTGACGGGATACTGTGGAAATTTGACGGCCTCCCGGCTGAAATCTGAGGCTTTCACGCAGAAATGTATCACAATATGCGTAGTTGGACCAAATCCTATCCCAAACAGATGATCCCCCATCGATGCACGATTGGCCAGCTTCTTTGTGTCCATTCGAATGCTTCCTGTTCAATCAAATCCTCATTATCATCCACTGCGCCGGGCACACGTTATTACAGATAGCAGAACGGACAAAACACAATGTATTTCTTTTCGTTTTGCAGTTTAGGGACCGTGTGTACCACAAAGACTATATACAGTCAGATTCTGTGCAAAAGAGCCGGTGCAGAACAGCTCCCCTTCTTTAGTCGCCTTTTACAACTCACACGGGGAGGAGCTCTGGGGTGCCAGCCAAATTTCTTTGTTCCCCGGCCTGCAGGGGGTAAAACACAATGTAGGGGTAAATTATAATATCTAACTTTGCATTTTAATCGTTAACATTACACAATAGCGAGATGCTGGGCCAGCTAGCAGAGCTAGCCACCGTACTAAATACTTAATTATTCTGGTTGGCGTAAGCAAGGGCATCTGGTCATAAAAACCCAGCTCCATGAGTTCTCACTAGGCCACAAGCGTCCATACCGTGTGAAAACATGGACATTCACCACAGGTCCAGTATTATAGACATGAACAGGCTAGACGTCAAAAGGCAGTTAGTGGTTAGCATTTGAAATCATGAAACGTGTGGCTTTTACACTCTGATCTTTCTGTGACACAGCATCCTATTTAGATATGCCAGACTTAACACCCAATATTTGTTGAATTAAGAGGCTAAAATTTTGAAGAGCGATCAATGTCATCCAAGACATCCAACGTCAAATCAGAGCGGTTCAGCAACACGCGCCACACACCTGCAGGATGTAAGTTAGGGTTAGAGCCACGTTATGGTTAACAACTTAAGGTTAGCGCTGCGATAGGGTTACCGTAGCAAGTTAGGATCAGGGCTACATTAAGATTACAGTTAAGTTTACGTTAGTTCCTGTCAAATAGTGAAATACCAAACCAAACAATACGCAATGCTGTGTATGTGCATGGCGCATATCCTCAATCTCCCAATCTCCCGTCACACTTCGAACCTGTTTCCCAGCCAGTTTCCTCCGGACAGCCTGTGCGGGGCATCAGCAGCCCGTAGTGTCCTTGCGGCCAGACGTGTCCTACAGTCTGTGTATCATTGCCCCTGTAGCCTTGCAGAAGCGCAGCAAGCAGAGCCAGCCTCAGTTCCATTCGCTGAACCCTCTCAGCAACGCTGAACTAATGGCAAATCCACACTCCACAGCATCATTAAAATAACCACAGCTACGCATCAAGCACATCATTCATTTAATGTTACCCGCACCAAGAAATACGGTCACGTTTACAAAATCCATTGAAGTTGAAAAGAAGGCTAACACTAAAATATCAAGCATTTTTCAGGCTAAAGTCTAAGCATTTTATACGGTATGAAGATCATAATAGGCCTATATAGCATATATGAATATCATAGTGCATCATAACATCAATATCTATTATAGTAAGTAGTATAGAGGCGGCGTTTCTACCTGGCTACTTCTGTTGATTTAATTTATATTTCATTCATTTACTTTGTGCCTTTTGAAGCCATCAGCGTTCAGGCAAAGTTTTCGAAAGGGATAATGTAAGCAGTGAGAAAAGATTTTAGTCGTTGAAAAAATATCACTGATACTAGATTTTTTAACAAAACGTTTTTATATATTTCAATTTCAGTTGGACTAGAATTACGAAAAATGTTAATGGGCTATGGCATGTGACCCACGCACCAACAGGTAGCTAGCTACCTGTGTTTGAGATAGGACTTTTAACATTACGAAAGTTGAAAATCTCGAGAATTTATTGCACAATGTAGGACGCTCGGGGACGGCATGGAAAGGGTCGAGGACGGTGTGGGAAGGGTCGGGGACGGTGTGGGGACGATGTGGGAAGGGTCGGGGATGGTGTGGGAAGGGTCGGGGACAGTGTGGGAAGGGTCAGGGACGGTGTGGGAAGGGTCGGGGTCGGCGTGGGGACTGTGCGGGAAGGGTCGGGGACGATTTTGGGACAATGTGGGAGGATGTGGGAACGATGCGCGATGATGAGGGAACGGTGTGGGAATGATGTGTGACGATGCGGAACGATGTTGAGATGCTCGGGAACCAGTGGCGTTGCGTCGGGGGGGGGGCTAGGGGGGGCTTTAGCCCCCCCCGCTTGAATGAGTGGAGGGACCGAGGGGGGCTAAATGCCCTTTCAAATGCATTATTTGCCCCCCCTGTCTGCCCTTTCTCCCGCATACAATGTTTAATGCTCTGCTGTGCATTGTGTTCCTCACTGTCATACAGAAGCTCGAGTAGCCTGATGTGTAGTATTCTCTGTATAATAGAGTTTAAAACCCCCCCTCCGACGCTACGCCACTGGTTCCCGAGCATCTCAACATCGTTCCACATCGTCACACATCATTCCCACACCGTTCCCTCATCATCGCACACCGTTCCCATATCGTCCCACATCGTCCACACACCGTCCCCGATCCTTCCCACACCGTCCCCGACCCTTCCCTCACCGTTCCCACATCGTCCCCACACTGTCCCCGACCCTTCCCACACCGTCCCCGACCTCCCACACCGTCCCCGACCCTTCCCACACCGTCCCTACACCGTCCCCGACCCATCTCACACCGTCCCCGACCCTTCCCACACCGTCCCCGAGCGTTTCCGTGTTGTTCCTGTACCCCCCATCAGTTAAATTTCAGTCGATTTTCAAGTTTTGTAATGTTAAAAGTCCTATCTCAAACACAGACCTGTTGTCGGAAATGGGAAAGTTACCATTAGGGCAAACCGTAGAGAATCACCTATTTTAATAATAATAACTTTTTACATTTTTTTATATTAGTAATGCATTTAATACCAAAAATCACAGATGAGTCACGGGCAATGTCACGGGGAGTCTAAAGTCGGCAATCACTTAGCTCAGCACAATCTTGTTGGTTAACAAAAAAGCCAAAATACAATCAGCGTGACATAGAGATTTTAGGATAGAAATCAATCGCGCACGCTGTATTTTCGTCTTTTCGTTGACCAGCAAGATTTTGCTTAGCCAAGCGCTTGCCTACTTTACACGCCCCTTTTTGACGCCCACGCTTATTGCTCAATTATTTGAGTGCCACTAGGTCGTGTATCCTTGACAGCCAATCATAAATTCAGTCTGCCGGAGAGTTCTGGTCTGCAAGTTTGTTCCCCGGCCAGCAGGGGGTCGTTATAGGAGACTTTTTGCAGCTACTATTAGCTTTCCACGGAATAGATGTAATGCGCCCACTGATGTATAACGGACTTTCCACTCTTCTATGTGAGATAATATAAAAAATTTGGGTTGGGGCCTCATTAGGGTTAGCAAGTTTGGGTTAAGGCTGAGTTGGAGAGGTAAGTTTAGGGTTTTGGTTATCAATAGTCAAGGTTGTCAAAGCTGCATTCTAAAGTGAGCGTGGTACGTGTACAGGCTAGCTACTCCTGTAACAACTTAGCACTTGTGTTTAGATAATACGAGGGTCGTTCAGTATAGCCTACAAGGTATTATACGCTGCAATTTTTTTAATTTTTGAGAACGAAAGAATCCAAGAACATACGTTTTGTAAGAAATTTAATTTTTAACATCTTTGGAATAGATCCCTGCGCCGGCCGCGCCGAGCCGCGGCCGGTATTTTGCTCTCGCCGCCGCCGCCGATACTTCTGCGTCGGCGCGCCGGCGCCGCCGCCGATACTTCTGCGTCGGCGCGCCGGCGCCGCCGCCGATTGGTCGGCACGCCGCCTAACACAAGCTGGAAATTGAAACCTACATGAGATGATAAACTCGTTTCATGCATCACTGGATGCTAATCTGCTTGATTCTGCTTGTAGCGACTGTCACTGCACCCTAATGGCCTACATATCGTGTCTTTGCCGACACATGCACCATGTGCCAAAAAATTAAACACAAAAAATAGTGTATTCCATCCATGATTTTTAAAACGCCAGATATTTCAATAGTTCTCTGACGCCAGCAAATATAAAAAATTTCTGACGTGCATAGTTTTGCACCAAAATCTTAAAATCTAGCCGTTGCCGCAGAAAGGTGAATCCTGAAATGTGTAGCAAAAATCTACAATTGCGTAGTTTCCTATACCTAAATGCTCAGTTATCAAATGATGTGAAAATGACAAGAACTTAAGCTTGATAAAAATTAGCAAGTTTTGTAAAGAATGGTCTGCAATTTTTTCAAATCCCCCCCCTCCCAAACTGTTGAGTTCTACACAGAAGTCAAAAAGTGTCCATCAGCACCCCCCCCTACCCCCCGCTCGATATTTACAGTACCGCAGGGGTGTTCAAACTTTCGTTTATTTATTGATGATGATTATTGATCTATTTGCTGTCACAAAAATTAAACAAAAAATACAAATATGCAACAACATGCATAGAATGAACACGTAGACAATAGAAGTTAACTATAACAAATTCATTATTTAATTAGTCATTGTTGGTTGAACATCGATTTAATTGTCATTGTTGGTTGAACATTGATTTAATTGTCATTGTTGGTTGAACATTGATTTAATTGTCATTGTTAGTTGCAACAACCTGCCGACCAAGTCGTTTCTCATCGACTAAACTTTTTCGACCTTTAGAAAACTTGTTGCACCAACGGTGTATTATCGATCGCGTAAAGCACTTCTGATCATATACCGGCAGCATCTCAGTGAAAATTTCCGTCGGTTTAAGTCCCTTAGCCTCAAAAAACAAATAACTGCACGCTGCTCCTTGCGGGACGCAATTAGCAGCACCCTCGCCATGTTTATTGTCTACAGGAAGTAGTTTTAATGATGTCAGGGTTACAAAATTTTCCAAAGATGTTGAAAATAAAAGAAAATTGCAGCAAAAAAAATCAATACAGTAAAACATTATATTTTTGTGTGCATTTCGTGTGCTTGGCGAATTTTGTGAATCGGCAAAACTCGCGAAAATAACGTGCGCCAAAATAAAGCTGCAGAAGCTATTTATAATGCCCTCAAAAAGCGAAAATTAAGCGCAGCAAAGTTTCTTAAAACCAAAACTGTCAAAATAAGACGCAGCAGAAATTTCATGTTTTACAGTACATGAAAAACGCTCATAAGGTCAGATAATAATATAACAACATTATATCATATCATGATGTTGTAAGAGCGTTTACTGTTCCCTTCACAAAATAATAATCATTCGGAATTACTCCATAATTATTAAAGTAAATTATCGTTTAGGATACCCGTCAACAATGCACTCACTGAATGAATCGAGGGGAATGAAATGAAGCCGAAACAAGGGCACAAGTATGATCACAAGATCACAAGCAATGTGACCAATGTGCTAAGTTGCACAGCTGTGTAACTGCGCACAGATCTCAGAGGTGCCGCGCAGAGAAAATTGAACGCAGCGCAGAGAAATTGGCTTGGTAAAATAAAGTTTTGCAAGGTTGTTTCTAAAATTAAGCCTAGTTTTATTGACATGATCGTCTGATCATTGTAGCTAATGTATGCTCAGAGTGAACGCTAGCAACAAGTAGTGAAGTTGAAACGGTCTTCAAGAAGCCAAGATGGACAATGACCGTTAAGAATGGCTTGCCCCCCCCCCTACACCACCCCCCCCCGTTCGTGAGTTCAAACACGCTGGAACTATGCTAATATTGTCCAGAAAGGCTGCACAGGAATGGCAGGACTTTTAAAAAGTGCGCAGACAACTTTTTTTCTTCCACACTTTACAAATTAGAGGGAACATTGGTCCCAAGCCAGGGCATGGCCTCATTCATCGAGTCTCACTCAGTTGACTGAAAGAGTCAACTCAGTTGACTGCCACTGTTAAAATAATAACTCACCCAAAAATAACTTGTATCACAAATTAATGAAGACAGATTGATACCAACAAAATTCTTAACACAAACTTAAAAACATTAAAACAAACAACATCAAAATTAAAATAGAAGTTATAACAGCAGCTTTCGTCTGATAGAGGGATACTTTAATACTGCGTGACAACGATGAATATGCTTTAAACTTTGATTTGAACCAAACTAAAGTTAAAAAATTTAGAAAAAGTGGATGAATACTATTAACGTGGTGCGTAAGTAAATAGCAAAAAAACCCGTTTCAATATTCAAGTTAATTAAATACAACACCGACGGTTTTAAAGAGATCTGACACAGTTTAATATCACAATCAGGACATCTAACAAAATAATACAACAATAATAAATTGTTATTTACTGGGTTAAGCTTACGCCAAAAATTACGGCTAGATGCTAATTGTCCACCTAATTTGAAACATGCATGCGTCGCATTATGAGCGAAAATCGACTACGGTGGCGTAGGCATACACGGTTTTTAAATGCTGAGCAATTGCACTGCACCTGTAGTAGAACGAGCAGGCGTAACGCTATGCTTATTTTATCTGAGATAAACTTAACCCTGATTATGCATGACTAGAGGTAGTGACTAGAGGTAGTGACTAGAGGTAGGCGGAGTTTTGGTCACGAAACTGCAACGCCTGCCGCGAGTAAATTGTGCTGCGAGTCACTAATAATTTTGCGCTAAGTAGTTGAACTGCGTACCACTTTAGACCTGCTTTCCACGATGCATATTTTACATGCAACCATGTTAAGAGAATTACAATGTAAAATTTCCTTAATTGGGTTTTGTGCAAGCGTGCATGAAGCCCAGTTAAGGATTTTACCAGTTTTAATGCCAACCAGTTTTAATGCCAACCAATTTTACACAGTAAATGTTGTCATGACAACGGTTGTCAACTTTCTGAAAAAATAATACACTGTATAATAAATAAATAAATAATGTATTCACAAATCTTTGTTGGTCACAGTTGAATACATGAAAACTAGCCGTGATTCCGTGCATCAAAAATTGCATGCAAAATATACTTGGTTGAAACGAGGCCTTATGCAAAGTAGTCGAACATTACAATGAGAGGGGAGTCACCTGGGGCCTCATTCACGTACATTTTGTAAGATTATCTGAAATTTTATCCTAACTCTAATTTAAAACAAATAAACTCCATTCGCCGACGGCTGTGACGTCATCATTCTGTTCGTGCGCTGCGATGCTGAGTTTCCAATAAAAAAGATAAGATTTTTCTAGGATTCTCGAAGACAATTTTAAGACTAAGATTGTCATAAGATCGCTTCCTGAATGAGACCCCTGAATCTAAAAGATGTAAAACACCAGCGGCTCTATGACAGTGCGACTCTTTGCCGGCTCTCGCACTTGTTGAAAGCAAAACAATCATCCATTAGCAATGTTCAATGTAATAACACGCACACACGCGCATGCGTTTTGTGGCCGCATTCCCCACTTACGCACGGCTAGGCTATTGCAGGCATGGGCACCCGTCCCCCAGCTTACCCTATCCATTGCATCCATACACTTTAATCTCCTAGCTTTCATATCCTTCTCTTTCATATTCAAAGTACGGTAGTGAATCATGATGAACTAGTTTAAGTTTAATTCAATAACTACATCATCATACGCCGGAGGTAAATCGTATACTGACGCACTTGACAACGAAGGTCTGCTGTGATTAAGGAACTGAATAGATGTCGGATTTAAATTTCTAGAATTTTCGTACGAGGAGAGGTCAGCATTATTTTCCCCACTGTTCAGATCAGTCAGCGAGGTCTCTTCGCGATAAGACGGCGGCAAATCGCAACCAAAATTTCTCGGCAGAACGATCGACAGCAGCGTTTGGTGAACAAATGACGGAATCGACGCATTGGCCACACATTCGTATGACGGCAGAGCATACAAAGCGTTATTCGCGCAATCCCGTACAATCGCAGACGGCTCAGCGTTGTACGATGGCGGCAAATCGACGTCACTGTTCCGCGCCAGCATCGATCTGAACGTCGCACATCCGCGAAGCGGATCCAACGACTGAACCACGCCGCTTTCATATCCCGGAACCTCTCCCCACGCGTCAGCGACGCTGTTTCGTGCGACAGACGACAGATCGTCTCTGAAACTGCCATTGAAGACCCCGCTGCTCGCCGGGGAAGGACTCAGCGCGCTGCGCAGCACGGTGACACGCTGCTGCTGCTCGGCACGCTGCTGCTCGGCACGCTGCTGCTGCTGCTGGGTGTGTATCTCGACCGCTTGCTGACGCTGGAATTCCAAGTCTGCGCGGCGTCTAAGTCGACGTCGTCGCTTGTCGTGACAGAAGAGCACGCGCTGGAGGGCGGACACAGCGGTCGCCACCACGCCCACGGCGGCAATCGCGATGAAGACGGTGACCACGATGAACTGGAAGGCTGGCAGCACCGAGACCACGGCTAGTCATGCAAGCAATACAGTTCCCATTCTCTTTGGTCCCGTTCACTTTGATTCCAAGATTTTAAAGGGTTTAGGATTTGATGATTTTGAGAGTTTAAGGATCGGCATAATAACAAAAACTACTACAGTCTGGTTTAATGCCTTGAGGCAAAGCAAGGACCAACTCCCTGTTCTTTAGTCACCTTTTATGACTCGCCCGGGGCTAGCTCTGGGCTTCAAGGCAATTCTTAGTTTCCCCGCTTGCAAGGCAGTGTACAAAAGTTGGGTAGGGCACATTGTGCAGCCCACAGCAAGTGTACACAGAAGGTTTCTGCTAAAACATGAAACATAAAGTGTTAAAATTTAATGCAAATTTAATATACATATTTTACTATGAAGGGTGGTAGTGTAATAAAAACCTTTTTATGACTATTATGTACCTATACCTATACAGTAAAACAATGACATTTACAATATAAATGTGATCCATTATAAATATGTTACTCATTTCTTCAACAACTCATCATTAATAAACTCAAAATTTGTCATATATTTTTTCATCTTTTTTACTTTAATACACATATCAGACACAATTAAATGGTACATTGCAGTACGTAATTTCATTATACAAACCAACAAGGTTCAATAAAACAAGATTACTATCCCAGAAAGATAAATGCCATTCTCTAACTCCAAACATGTCAATATTGGCATTAATATCAGAGCAAAGAATGATAAGTAAACCAAAGGTAACTCCAGTGATTATACAGCATGCATACTACAGTTCTAGATGCACACTCAATGTTCCCAACTTTATAAATGAATTTAAGAACACCGAGATTTAAACTGGACATTGCCGTTCAGAGGCAATGCGGCCGTGGTGGTAGGGACGCTCGCCGACGGTCGATGGAGTGGGGAGAGGGAGGGGCAGATATAGGG
>JAQIWG010004585.1:0-15765 GCA_034695025.1 Chamaedrilus cognettii | reverse complement strand
CCGCTCCCCCCTCCCACCCCCCCCCCCTCCCAGCGCTGCATAAAATCTGTATTTCGTACACGCATAGACAGCTAGTAACTAAAATACAAACAGCGAGCGAGTTAAGAATATTAATGTTACACAGTAACGCTGCGAGCTCACACGCAGCGGCAACGGTCAATGAAACTGTGACATCACTTCCTCGCGTGTATTTTGATAATATTACATGTAATTGTTAACGTTTCATGCATGAAAAATCAAGGTTTTATGCAAAGTTGGATTAGACCTCCAAAATGAACGTTTGGGCCTAGACCAATGCCTATCTGTGGCGCCCGTACAGTTTCAAGGGAGGGGGTGATGTCAAATGTCTTCAGTGGGCTAACGATGGAATCGGTAGCCTCTATACATATTGAGTTTTTGAAACTTTTGGTGAAATATCAAAAATAAAATTAAACAATAAACTTACGAATAAAACCATTACGTGTATCAAATATATAGAGATTTAAGAGTGAGTTAATTATTGATGTCAATCATCAGGAAGCACTGATTCATTAACAAGCTAATTGATGAACATCAACACTCATTTATAAGTGGTCAAACCCCTTCATAAGAAATCAATGCGTGCTAAAATCTATTTGCTGGACAAATGACCTATATTTTTACTGCTGTCCACAAAATCGTGCATGCTAGGTTTTCTTTTGTCTCGATGGTTTACATACCTAATCAGATAATAAGTTGATATTTTGAATCTCAAAATCATTATTATAAATCTGCGCTTATCCAAAACGCAAAGCAAGACCACAATAATGTTCAAGTATGCTAATCTGTACATAATCAGGATAAGCCTGTTACAAAACACTAATTAATCTATATATTCAGGCCGTCAGGGTGGTGCACTCACTATAGGTGGTCACTTATAGATTGCCTCTTTTACACAATCTAGGCATTGGATGCTGTAGGTATGACAATTGACAATTGCACTTGAATCCTGGGCGGTCTGTTGATTGGCACACATCAATTACTATCAATAACAATAGGCCAGCCTCCTGGGCTGTAGGCTTGTATATAGGTTCATATTGTCACAACAAGGTGTCAAGTTGTGTTAGTGTCAAAAATAATATTTAAAAGGTTTTAATTTAAAATGTTTAGATATAAACTAATTAAAATACCGGACTGTAATATAGTCCTTGTTACTACAATACGATCCCTAAACTACAAATCTCCTCCCCCTTAATCTTTCTCCAAAAGTTTTGCTTAAATGAATTATAGTGACTTTTTTGAACAGATCTCCAGAGCAAATAGACGTCATATCGCATGAGAAGTTGAACCACACGTTAATAATTAATTCATGTCATTGAGTGTAGAAAACAGTTTCAGCACAGCATCAAATACAGTATCCATCAAAATACCGATTTTCCGCAACAAATTAATAGTTGTAGACTGTATAGTAGCAAATACAGCGAAAAAAGGATGTTATATTCTAATAACACGACTTGTATCAATTATGAGTAATTAACGTTTCATTAAACACAGGCATGACCAAGTAATAAGTTTTATAATTGGCACTACTTTATGAGACAATACTTAGTGCTGGTCTTCAAAGCCCATCACACACTATCCCCTATCACACACCAAAGCTAAAAAATATACACCTACATGTGCAGCCTAACACCTACTGTATGCATGTGCAGCCTATCAAGTGCATAAATATAGAGTGTAAAAAACAGTTTCAGCACATCCATCAAATACAGCATCCATCAAAATACCGATTTTCTGCATCAATTGATCCGCAAAATGTCTAAGATACCTTAGACCTAATTAAGAAAACAATATAATTATTATAGAAATGAAACAAATAGCATCAGACAGGCGCTGTACAACGTAATTTCACTCGGACGAAACAAGACAACAAACTGGCATTGACCATTGGAAATTGTTTTAAACCGGTCAGAATAAGAGAAAAAGAACAAATCTAAGACCGGGCTAGCAAACAAATCTAAACGGGCTGCAACAACTACAAGTTTTGCTAATGATAAGTCTCGAACATTTGCTACAAAACCTTCGCGCGAGTGTCATTATGGTCTGTTGGACCAAATGAATCACTCCAAGAGTAAACTCACACAATCGATTAATATAACTTGTCATCCATAGAGGCAATTGGAAATTAATAATCATGGCATCCAACAAGATCAGTGCGACTTTTGATTTTTAATTATACCGCAACCAAACTACTCTGAGCCAAGAAGTGATTGTATATATGCACGAAAGTTACATCAGTACAAATTTCATGTTCAAGTAGTTTTTGAGTGTGCCATCACAAAATAAAACTTCATTTAAATGAAACATCACAGGAACGGTCTAATGGTTCATCTTACAAGGAGCTTACTCTGCCAAAATCAATGCTTCCTTTGCCTTTTTATTCTTGTGACCTTCCTTCTTCTTGAGACAAACATTGCTTACTATTTGCTAAGCGAGATTCAGGTGCGGAACTGCGGATCAGGGTCAAATAATAGTGGAAACCAGCCTAAAAGTGGTGGGGACCCCTGCGTCCATATCCCCATCCAGGCGGCAAAGCCCCTACTTTTTCTTCACAATCACAATCACAATCGATGCAAGATTAGCGTGAAAGAACAACAATGGAAAATACGAGAAGAAATGCACATTAACGTGAAGCAAGCACAAAGCTAACTCTTATTAGTGTGAGATGCCAGCACTGTGGACTGCACCGATAGACTGTGCAACAATTGTCTGCACTACACAAACATAAAACAGGACATAAAATACTCAAGGCAAAAATAAAGTGAACGATGAGACCGCTGTAACTCCCCAGATGAATTATAATACACAGAAGGAAGTCAAGTACCCAAGACTCAGAACTATCTACTCTTTACTTAACTACAGCCACTCTTGACAGATGTTACAGTACCGATGCAATCAACGTTTCTATAGTAATTAAGAAGCAAGATCACCCACCTGTGCTATTGTGTGACTACCTTATATATTGCACAGAGAGATAATCATGCCATTCAATTAGAACGTATCATAAAGACCACCATGCAGTCAATCAAACCTTGACCCGCTTCAAGCAAGCATTTACACCAGTTACTGTAAACGTATTACTTAACAAGGTTAAATTTAGCAGCCATAGTATGCCAAAAATGATGGTCAGATGCAAATTGCACGCCTAAATTAAAATGGGCAGACGTAGTATTACGCGTGAAATCGACTAAATTTGTTTTAGTTTTATCACGCCAACACACAACCCTGCTTACAAAGTTTCTGCAACTACGCAATAGTCACTCAATCTAACAAATATTGCGTAGGCCCACGCGGTTATTAAAAGCTGAACAGTTGCACTACACCTTTTAGAAGGAACAGATTTAATGCTACAGAAGTTTTATCCAAAGATTGCCAAAACATAGCACTGCTTACAAAGTTTCTGCAACTATGCATTAGTGGCTCTATCTGACTAATATTCTCAAAAGATTTCTTTCAAATCGAACTCACTGAAGCTGCACAAATATCAACGTATACCAAGCAGTATACTACATGTGGTTAAATCATACACCAGTTAAATCATATAGTTTTAATAACATGACATTGCCTGCTCTTCAGAAAAACTCAAGCAATGACATTGTTGCATCCTTGGTTAAAAATTAAATAAAATCTCCTCTTCGTTTTCTTTTCACTAGCTCATTACACAATGAAACAACACAAGAGACCAAGGTGATATAAAATGAACGAGTCAATATAATCGACTCGTAGAATATATATAAATAAAGGCCATTCCATTATATACTACAATAGAATAAACAATAAAATTCTTAATATTATATTGATAAAATGTCCAACAAAACAGCAACATATGGCAAAAACAAAAAATATTCAGACAAATATTTTCAAATGAAAATAGTCGTGAAACAAAAACAAAGCCATAAAATATAACCCTGTTACTTAAATAACACTCGAGCGTGAAAAACATTTGGCGTGAACAACCATGTGCATTAAAATTCTCTAATAGATTGAAACTTGGTAACACTAGCAGTTAGAATATTGAGTATCGAAGAGCGTTGTCAGATATAATAGCGTGCCCTGTTAAATCATTGCCAATCAACTTGACAAGAACAAACTGGCAAGCAAAGTAGCTGGCAACTGTCAAAAAGCATTGAACTAATGCAAGACTGTTGTATCATCATCAAGCAAGCCAGCAATGTTTGGAGCCAACTGCTGAAAATATTCTGCTCAAATCAGTGACATCGAAGCCTATTCATAGAAAATTATAAATATAAAATCGTCATCAATCTATCAGCCATCTGATATAAACACGCTGCTATCAGCCTGCATCAGATGCACTAGTTAGCAATGACAAAATGCTAACTAGTGCAATTTCACTTCACCGGGCCCGAAGCCAACGTGATCAATCGACAAAACACACAACACCTTTCTCTCGACCAGCCATGACACTGAACTTAAACGTATCCGACAGTAAACTTGCACCAAGCCTGTCACATGGGTTTCAACAGCTATCCTTTCCGCTCCCTCCTTCCCCTTCCTCTGCGCAAGATGAACTCAGTAGAGGAGTCAGACTACTCACCGTACACTGGTTCGGCTCCGGGGGCTCGTATTCCAACCCCTCACCGCTCGAACACCAACTATTCCCTGCCCCATCACTAACCACTCCTTCTACAACTCGATCCTTCTCCTGAATCTCTGATACAGCAACCCACGCGGAACCGTTCCGAAATTCCGAATCGACTGCATGCTGAAATCCTAAATTCATTGAGGTCCCCGATGGATCGAACCGCACGACGTCCGTCGTCTTGTTATTGTGACTGTTTGCGTCGCCGATCGACCGAAATAAGATGTTAGTCCTGCTCATGTAGGGCGCTGCGACTCGCGCGCAACTCGGTCCTGCCGGACTCTCATTGGACGATGCATCGGCCAATCGCGGCACCCCACCTGCAAAACCCGTCGTCGAAAATCCCGTTGCAAACGACTGAGGCCGAGCAGTAAAATCTACAAGCCCAGTCCCTTCGTAGGCTGGTGCCATTTCGCGCCGATTGCTGGACTCCAGAGTGTGGCTGCTCCACCGAACCCTGATGGGGTCAGTCGCGCTGCTCCCTGGATCAATGATCACGATCTCGTGGATAGATGGCACGGCAGAGGGGGGAACGCTAAGGGAATCCCGGTCTGGGTTCAGTTCCTGCAGGTTCAGTTCGATGAATTCGTCGAGTTGAAGTTCTTTGGCCGGTTCGTCGGCTGAGCCGGCGACGTCGTGGGTTGCGCTGTCGCTGCGTGATGCGGCCACTCTGCATACAGATACGCATGCATTAGACCAGTATCAAGTATTTAATAAGATATAAATATACAGAAATACAGAAGGCTTGATGACACCAGCAAAGATACAGCACTATTTTGCCTCCAGATTTTCAGTTTTATTTAAATTAATATTGCAGAAAAGCTACGGCAAAGTGCATTTTTCAAAAATAAAATTCAACTGATTTTTTGTTATCAACACATAAGAAACTATATCGATAAAAAATCATAAACCTTACCGCTAAGTATGAAAAAAACAAAGAATTTATATACACAAACAAGAAAGAACAAGATGTCAAAGATAAGGCCTCTAAAAGATAGCAAAAAAAAGAGGATAAAAAAAGAATCAAAAATATATTCTAATATTCTTTAAACAAATAATAAAAATAAAGGGTAATAAAGAAAGGACGTAAAAGATAAGGCCAGTACCTGTGAGGCGTAACGCTGAACCGATCCTCCGGCCCGGCGTGCCATGTCTGAATCGGAGCATGCAGCCCGTGTGGGTAAGCAGTCGCAACAACCCCCTGCGGCGCTGACGACACACCCTCCTGCAAATCTCCATTCTCTGCCCTCTCCTCCCGCCCCCCGCCCCCCCGAGGGAATGGAAAATGTTCGCCCCCAGCCCGGACCGGCGCAGAGCGAGAGCAGATCATTTCGGCGACCGGGGATAGCCGGGGGGAAAGGTTGTTAATGGCGCGTGCAACGGTTGTCGTGGCGACGACGTCGTCGAGATCGCGGATCGAGTCGCACGTCCGCAGAGAGTCGCGGTCATCGACCTGACTAGAGGAGACCTGATAGTAACACGCAGGCTAGCATGGAAACAGACACACAGACATACACAGAAATAAACACACATACTAACGCACACAGGTTAACTTAGAAATCAATACTCAAACGTACACACAAATTAACATACATACTAACAAACAAGCTAACATGAACACATACAAATTTACATTAGGCTCGTACTACCAGTACCAGTATCACAATCACTACTACTGGGATGCTGGGCCTTAATCCTAACACCTAAAGTAGGCTAATTAATGTGAATTTAATACAAATCACCATCAAACAATAAAAAAACCGAGACCAGCGATCTATTCCGATTAACATATTAAAAAACAAACCTGTCGCGACACAAATCCCGCTCCTCCGGCGGAAAACTGTCCCCCAATCACCCCAATCCCTGCAGACCCCGGTGGATTCAGATCGACCCTCGAGCTGTGGTGTATCAACCAATTTCCAAGCTTCTCTGTCGCTCGCCTGATCACGCTGGACCCCGCCCTCGCCCTGCCCGCGCCCCCCGCCGTCCCACCTAACTCAAAATCTCGACAACTCTGCAAGCTAGCGTGACTCATGACGTTAGGCGAGCGCATACAGCTCATTGGATTCTGGTTGAGATAACGCACCGGGGGATTTCCGTCGGCGGGGATTAGCTGGGGGGGAGAGCCGGTAGTGGGCGTGCCGGCCGGCTTTGGAGTGCCGAGGTAGGAGGGGAGGTGCGAGGGACCCCCTGGCCCGCCCCCCTGGGTGCCCCCGCCGAGGGCGACGCCCTCTTGAATGGTTTCAAGGACGGTGAGGACCTTCATACCTTCATCGGAGATCCTGCACAAAGGGCAGCAACAAGGAAAACATTTCAACTTCTTCTTCTTGTGTTTTGGATTCAGAATTTTTTTCATTTATATTTTTTATTAGCTTATTTTATATCGCTAAAAGATTCAAGTCAGATTTATTGAACAATGCCAAAAGCACAAAAGCAGCACTGAAACAGTATGCGCTTGAAATTTTAATTGAATATTCTGCAGGAGAAACAGTGATCCGATTACTGACTTTATCACCTAATGGCATACCATTTCAGCATAAATTAGTAAATTAATAATAAAAAATTAATGAAGTTGCTGCATATAAAACGCTAAAAAAATGCATCACTTCTGATGGACTCCTTTAAATTCAGTTCAATGTGAAATGCAATCCGGAGTAAAAAGAAGAAGAAGTCGCCGGCGTACATGACGTCAGCGGTGGAGCCCATGTGCGGCAAGGACATGCCCTTGACCGACGAGCGGGTGTACGGAAGGAAGTCCGGCGGTGGCTCGCCGAAGAAAATATCCTTCTCCACCTGAGGGAACTGGCCGTAGAGGTCGTCGGCGACCAGTAGCGATACCTAGGAAACAAGGCGGAAAAGATAGAAGCACAGCAGTTCACACTCAATGCTACATGCAGGAAGATAACTAGAGATACATCAACCGACATCTGGTCAAACAAAGAGGAAGAGATAAAAGCACAGCCAGTAAAACTGCTACACTCAGCGCAACACGCCGGCAGACAACTAGAAGTACGTCAAGCGACAGCCAGTGCAATAATATGAGGTCACAAGCTCTATAGAACTCAGAAAGTGATCAATGCAAAAAACAGTAGTTTATTATGATATGGTGCATAGTTTTGAGTGAGCAAATAATTTAGCAACAAAGTGAGTAAGGACTTGAAGGCTTGCCCACTATTGTATTATCAAAAATCGAGCATGCTCTCCTATGGTCAAAACTGAAGCAACAATGCTTCAATCAAAACCTAACTTGATGAGATTGGATTCAACTTTCAAGATTCAATTTCACGCACCTGACCCGACCTGCACGCTTTAATAACCTGAAAGACAGGCTTCATTGACCTGACCTGCATGTTACAGTGACCTAACCCAACCTACATGTCTAAGTGACCTGACCTGACCTGCATGTTTCTATCGATGATCCAGTTCATCTCGTAGTCATCATCGTCTTCTCCGAAAGGATTGATAAGCTGCTCCGCTACCTAAGCACAAGAATAGCTTCGTGTGTCATAGTCTG
The DNA here is from genome assembly GCA_034695025.1 of Chamaedrilus cognettii. Lineage (NCBI taxonomy): Eukaryota > Metazoa > Annelida > Clitellata > Enchytraeida > Enchytraeidae > Chamaedrilus > Chamaedrilus cognettii. The sequence goes on along the minus strand of JAQIWG010004585.1, from coordinate 7,633 downwards.
TGCCCGATCTAAATCCGACTCCTGCTCCATATGCTAGTGACCAACTGTGCATTGTACTCATTAGGATTTACTCGAGACACAATTAAAACAATGCCCGAATGTGCTGTAGATATATCTGTAGAAAAAAATATATAATCTGGTGCAAAAATAAACAGCTATGCGGTGTCAAAATTGTCTGCAACATTTAAATCTCCATCTACATGTAATCCCTGAAACAGCTCATCAAATCACATATAGTTTATTAATACAACCACATACACAAAATGAGAGAAATCGCTGAGTCTCGTCTATAATTTGGACAAGAGGCGCTGAGTGCAACACTCACAACGCACTCAAGTTGCCCAGACTTGGCATCTATGCCATTTTTTTATGCTATGACATGCAAAACTCGTCAACATTCAGCCGGAAAAAACGCAAAGCTTGAAGCTTGTGTAAAAGCGGCTAAAGCCAGTTAGTTAGTCCACGTGAAAGGTACAGACCTTGAGCCAGCCCATGTAGAAGAAGAACTGGAGGAAGGTGAAGAGGGGGAAGTAGAGATCGATGGTGTGACCTGGGTGGTTCTGGGCGGGGTCAATGAACTGTCGACCAAACGTACAGCCAAGAAAGAAGGTGTACACGGCCAGGGTAGTGACCTGCACCATGCAGCCGATAACATCATCATTTACGCTTTACGTCCACTATTCCGCGCTAGCACAGGTTGGACGTTTCTCACAATGAGACTACTCATACTAACATACAAAATACACACGAAATGGAACGAGAAACAGACCTTCGATGTACCATATGTTAAACTGATACGCTGCAATAAATTTCATTAAATTAAAGCCTATGAATGGAAGACGAAATTCTTTGCGATCGCATCAGAGATCAGGCCCCTATGTTTAATTTGGAAATTTATATTTAATATATATAAAAAATGGTTATTTCATTTTAACGAGCACCTAGAATTCAGCCAAATTGGAGTGTTCATTTATTTCGAGGCCTAGCAGCACTCAAGCTATTATCAATGAGAGAATATACTTGCTTTTCTAGAACATTCTCTGCACTTTTCGGTACCTGGGTGTAGACTAGAGGCACGCTGATCCAGTCGTATGCATACAGCATGCCGAGGTTCCCTCTATATTCCTGAATCTCCTGCAGAAACACCACATACAAAGCGTTTTTAGCAGATTTTTAGTTTTAATGCAATCGATAGATTAACTACATTAAGAAGAATTGAAAGAATTACTCGTCACAGAAATAATATACAATTACAATCTAGTGGAGTTTAAATTAATCAATGCCAGCATGATTCATCAATGCAAAGCATGCCATATCCCATCAAATTATTTAGAGACACAAGGCAACGTCTCGATTACTGCATTCAACAAATCAATAATTATATTCCTGCTGAACGAGAGATCAGACACCCAAGCGGAGGATCAATACTGTTGCTGGGAATAGTTCCAGCTCAGACGTCTGTTCCACCTGTCATTGTTCCACCTGTAATGACGTGTGAATGTGAAGGCTATAATGATCTCCAATAACCGCAGAGCCAATTTATGTGACTCACGTCTCCATAACGATTTAATTGATATGATCAATGAAGAATATTGATCAACACAGACAATATCAAGATTCATATAGAAAAGATTGAGAATAATCCAAAGATAGAGAATACAGACGATATAGAAAAAAATAATAATTGAGAAGAGAGAGAAGAGAGAGAATACAGAGTGTCGTCTCACATCGACGAGCGTCTTGAGCAGGTAGTTGTCCTGAATGCGCCCGTGTCGCCGCGCGTCCTTGAGCAAGTTGCCACACCAGATGAACGGCACCCACCACTTGCCATGCGGCGTGCTGATCTCATCCAGCGCCGCTACCTCCGTGCGCGTTACCACACCTAAACCACACATAAGCGTCGTGCATGTAACCACACCTAAACCACACATAATCTCTGTGTCTGTAACCACACCTGAACCACACACAACCTCCGTGCTGCGCAGCAATCTGAAGCGCAAAGTTGCAACTAATATAACCCAAATGGCAACCAGATAAATAAACAAATGCTCAAAGCATGTAGTCTCGCAGTCTCAAGTGCTGCTAGCCAATAACTCAATGGGAGAACTTAATCAAGGCCACATCCGCTACGTAGGGATAATTAGCAAACCTTGGAATTTGTTTGACAAACAGGGCACAGAAAGATACTGTAAACTAGAATCTGTGACTGGTAAACTGAGAACTGTGAACCATTAATTATACAAGATCCTAAACCAATTAAACAGCCAGCATATCCGTGCAGACCTTGGGGGGTGCAGAATGTGTGTAAATCACACACAGACACAAGTTGACTTAAAACTACATTGAGAATGACCTAATTAGTGCTGCGTACAGTCATATTCCAAACTCGTCAGTGATATTGATACATTAATTGAGCACTATAATTGCAACACTTGAAATAAAAAATAATAAAATAATAATCCTTTTTGACGTTCATTCCAATGCGTTACGAGCTTCCTTGTAACGCATTGGAATGCCTGGTTTCATAGTTGCCGGCGCCGGGACTCGAACCCAGGTCTGTGGACTCACTGTCTAATGCCATAATCACTACACCACAGCGCCTCGCTAATTATAACACTTAATAAAATCAATAAATCAATTCAAAAGTCCACAAGACAGCTAAAACATTGTCACATTGATCGGTATTTCACTGCATGCAATTGCTTAAAATTTTCCTACAAAATCTTTCATATTGAACTACTTGTTGATCAACAATTGAAGCCAACAAGGTTCTATAAACATGTTTTCGTCTGATCTCAGCTAAGTTCTTCAGCAGAATTGCTTGTTTTGATACAGGCTTGTCATTGGTAGGCTCCAGGAACAATTTATCACGCACTAGACTTTAAAAATTGTATATTTTATATTAGTTTGTCATCAGTGCAGTTTACCACACGTCTCGTTAGACCCAACACGCCCACACGCACCATCACGTGTGCGCACCATCACGCAGTCCATTATAACTATCTAAAGCCTTGTAGCCGGTTGAATAGCCTAAATTCGCGTGTTGAAATAAAAAAGAGTAAAAAAGTCTAATGGCTAAAAGCATCCAAACTCAATCGAAGGCAAACATAAATATATCAAAAGCCAGATACAGGATAGACCACCGCTGCTTACTGTGTGTATTTAACGCGTGACATGTATGTAGTGCTTCAGAAATCAGACACACTTAAGAAAACCCATGCCGCTGGAAACAGCAAAGCCAAATTTTTTTCTTTGTTCAGCAGTTCAGAACATCAGAGTATATTAGTAGCAATAGTTTTGATTAAAAATTGTTTTTTAAACTCACGCTATGGCCAATAAAATTAAGACAAGTAGCATACATCGTATGAACACGAAACATCAGTATTTAAACATCAACAGGCCTACTTGTTTGCCAAAGTGCAATAGGCAAAATGGAAGAAAAATATGCAAACCGCAGCTCTCTCAACGATAAATAATGGACTAGTCTACATTGTATGGTGCTCAATAAGTTTGACATTGAGAACATTGTACCGGCCAAATGATTAATATGCCACAGTGATGCGACAAGTAAATACTTCAATCATTTGAAGAGGTGCCCTGTTGTGTAAAGTAGGGCAATGAACAAGACCTTATTGTCCTTAAGTACACTCTAAAGTTTGTATAGTCTGTCCATGCTATCAACATTGACTACAGATCGGTACAGACGACAAGGAGTGAGGGGCCTTCAAGAAAGACTCATTTATGTATGGATGTGTAGAACGGATGTCAAGAGTGCTGAGCGCTCAAAAAAGACCCGTTTGTGTATGGATTGTCCAGTCAAGATACAGCGTGGGGTGGGAGTCGCACACACATTCAAAGACTGACTTCAGATTACGCCTAACAACTTTAACATGTGTATAGATTGTCCCCACATATCCGCAGATCTGTAGCTCTTGATAATCATTGTTACATCTACCTAAGCGCTTTTAACAAGTACACACCAACCATGTCTTCAACTGCACACAGAACTGACATCCTCCGGCCAGCCTTGTCCGAACAATTAACGAACAAAAATGCCAACATGGCCGTCATGGCTCGCATCAAACGCAAAAAGCATCGTAATAAAATGGTAATAATTGACATCAATTGCCCTTTTCTCAAATACATCATACAAATAATGTAGTATATAGATGCCTACTTCGAATACAGATCGACAGCAAAACTGTAGTAGAGCAAGAAGGCAGTTTTTATTCCTTTTTAAGATAGGCTGATGAGAAACAAGTTAACAACTTTAACAGTCGTAGCCACTGCTTCAAAGACGTCCTAAAATACGATTGTGAATATAAATGTAGCAGCAGCGCTTCTGACGATACGCACAATGATATTATTTAAGCATGCAACGATTATGTATTGGCTAAAAAAAGGAAGTCGTAATGAAAAAGTAACTTCTACGCCAAATTTGTAACGATTTTTGCTTTTGATCTAGAACAGGCATCGAGTGGCATATTCTACGGACCAGCCTCGATGAGGTGCTCCATGGTGGGAAAGCGCTTCTTGATGCGGATGCTCGTCGCCTGGAAGACAATCAGCGAGCCGAGCGTGAGGTAACGCATGATGGTGCGTCGCACGAGTCGCGACTGCTCGTCTGCGCCATCGATCATCGTCGTCACGTACAGCATCACCCTGCGGCAGCAGCGCCACGCCGTGTAATCATCGCACAAGTGTCTATATATAAGTGGTACATTTATACAACAATTCAAGTTTATCATACAACTAAAAATGTAGATACAGCACTGAGAAAATTGTCAACAGTCATCAAATTTAGACAAAGGCATAATCACGATGAAGTAATCAAAGTATGCCAAAAATAATGGTCAGATGCTAATTGTACTCCTTATCTGAAAACGCAGGTGTAGCATTACGCTTGAAAGTCAGCCATGTTGGCGTAGGCCAACGCGGTTTTAAAGGCTGAGCAGATGCATTAAGACTGTTTTATAAAGAGCAAGCTTAACGCCACGCATGTTTTTCCAAGGGTTAAACTTTACCCTGGGTATAATCATCACTCGGCACAAAATGCAATTGAATTTGTAGGCTCAAGACAAAAACAAGGTATCAAGGACGAACCGAAATGAAACTGAATATTTCAAACTAAGATTAATACCAAAAGTCAAAAACTAGGAAACAACTTTAGACAGATGAGTTCGTGAATTTGTAATCTATCAATGTTAAACCTATCCCAGTACAAGTCGGATCTGGTTTGGGTCTCTAGTCAAATCCTGAGGGCGGTTACCTGTCGGGCCAGGGAATGTGGACGTACTGGTTCCACCAGCGCGTCACGACAATAGCGACATAGAAGCCGAGCACAAAGGAGAGCGGGATGAGATTGATGAATATCTCACAGTAGAGTACTATCTGCTCAAACACCCTATCAAATAACATCGCAGACATCAGAGTACAGAACCTCTTGTTCAAACAATCCACATAACAAGTTATCATTACTACGCTATCAGTTTAAAAGCTTTGCAAACAAATAAATTTAGCCAAATTACCAGTCCAAAGAAAGCAGTTCCAAAAGCGCTGCACAGTGCACATAAAAATTCATATCTCAGAGTGCAAGACTATATCACTTCAGTAATTTTGAATTCAAGGAAATAAATTAATTTTTTCTTTACCAAAAAAAAGCTAAACACTTAATAGGCTACAAAAGAACAGACCCTAAGAAGATAACTATATTTATATAATATGTACATTTTTATATATATATTATAAATATATATATGAAAGACATGGTGTACTTGCAAATACAGCAAATTACATACCAAAGTAACTAAACTCTCCAATCTGACCTAGACAAAGTCAAACACGACCACTCTAAAAAGACTCAAGTTCATTTTCTTCTTTTTCGCTAAAAGTTCGCACCTGCGCTGTTGTTCGTTGAGAATGACGCGATAGATAAGGCTAAGCAAGAAGTAGAGTGTACAGAAGATCAACATCTCCTTGTACAACAGCTTGTACACGCTGCCCTTCCAGCGGAACAGAAGGCGCGAGAACGCACAAAGCCGCGCATTGGCAACATCACCCGTATACGTAACCGTCATGGCTGCGCGTTGAGTCGCGCTGCTGCACCGCAATAATCGCTGCGCTCTGGTGCACGGGATTTATATCCGCATGGAACTAGATTATAGCTGCAATGAAGAGTACATGCATAGCACTTTATTCTACATATATTTTTCCCATAATACATGTTACTTTATTCCATATATTATTATTTAGATTTTTAATTATAATTTATATGACGCTCTATGCACATACAAAAGTATCAATTCAAAATATAGCATACAATATCAATTGCTTGAAAAAAGGAGGAACAAACATGCATTTTATACAACACTACCACATTGAAATCATACTAAAAGTATCAAGGTAGGAGCAAAGTTGTAAAGACTATCATTCAGCCCCTCCCCCTCCCCTCCCATGTGATTATTCTATAATCAAATTCAGAAGTGGGGAACTTTACCCTAGAATGTCTTTGATGCAACGTGCAGTAACGTTGTCTCCAGATCTGCATGCCTCACGCTTTGTTGCGACACAACAGCTGATCGGTCTTGACTGAGCTCGGTTCTTTTATCGGCGTCGCGTCGAGCAACCATTCCCTAATTAAAAAGAAAAACTTCAAGCGAAGGTATACCACTTGAACACACTATTCTGTTGACAGAATTATAATTTAGGAAGAATTAGGCGACTTTGATACAAGAATTTTGATTTTTTTTCATTATTTTGACAAAGCGTTACTGCACTGGTGAATATTTCGAATCTACGACAACACGGAACGAAGACGCACGAGACTGACCAATAGGTGCGCGTTATTGCATATGTTTACGTGACCTAATAATTTTCAGCGAATCTCACCTCATAGATGATCTCACCGACGCTGAAGTGTAAGGATGTTATAGACAGTGATACCAGTGGAACAAAATAGAATATACCTAGTGTATCTCGGCCAAATATTGACTCAGATTGCATTTTTTGGACAGAAAAATACCTAAATCCCATTATAGAATGCGTTATGTAAAAAAATACTCATATATCTTGCTATTGTTCTCAAAATCAGAGCTTTGATTCACAAAAAATACCAAAATCTAAGGATACATACCCAGTTTGGGATTTTGAGCTAGGAATATATGACTCGATTCTAGGGACACTTGAGTTCAGTGACATAAGCATCTAATTTTCAACGCAATCCGTAGGATATATTTGATAGATTTTGTATCTGAATTGTATATAGAATATATATATATTTGTATATAGAAATTTCGCATTTTATAATGAACGCTGGAGGTATTTTTGCCAAAAATGCAAGCTAGGGACATTTAAATTCGAGATACCAAGAATCTAGGGATATTTCGCGTTGGTACAATGGCATTGATGCCGTAAATTGTGACGTAATTATACGATAATTAATGTTTATGTATTTTATTTTAACGCATTTATCGCTCTCAGAAGAGACTCCATTCTTGGGGCGGTCGCTCAGCATATACCTGAACTTCTCCCGTACGTCCTCTCAGCTTACGGCCTATCTTCGACTTTGTGGTATGTGATGGAGGAATTTCATTCAGCAGAAGGCGTTCAGCAGGGCGATCCCCTCGGACCCATG
>JAQIWG010004584.1:0-15766 GCA_034695025.1 Chamaedrilus cognettii | reverse complement strand
AGTCAGTCAAGCAGTCGGCCTTGATTTCTTTTGGCCTAAGGCCTAATTTAAGTCAAAGTTTTTTTATAACTGCTAATTTTGTGGTATGGTAAACTTCGCAAACCGGATAAAGAAAGTGAATTTCATTGTGAAAATTAATACTTATAATCATTTCTCTGCCGAGTTTATAGTAGGCCATATACATTAATAGTTAATTGATTATTGTCTGTACACTTTAAAGTAATTACTGAGTAATATTTATATATTTTTTTGTCTTCACACTCGTTGACTTTCCTTCCAAAAGTCTCTAATTTTCTTAATTTTCTCTGGAGTTTATTGGATTGGAAGCGTGAGCCGAGTATGATATTTTATCTGATCATTCGACCGCTTATCTCTTGATCAGTCGATCGCTGTGTATCGTAAACATCTGTGACCTCCCGCTGGCATGTTTTAAACAGAGCGCCTTGTGTACTGTTTTGTAGATTTCAGGTTTTTGCAGACACCTATAGGACAGACAGAGTATAAATTAGATAACCAAAGAGTTGCACTTGGAACGAGGGCACGCGAAGGTTTATAGTACAGTTCAGAAAAGAAAGATTGTTTGGTAGATATCAGATTTTTTGTATGCTCGCTGGCCCAGCAGTTGTGTACTTTGGACGTCTGATTTAACTATGGCCGCATAGGCTGATTCTCTATGTACCATCCAACGCTGACATTTTGTCCGTCACATTTTAGAAATGTAATTGTTTTACAAGCTAATTGTTGCTTGGTTTTGCCAGAAGATATTGGCATTGGAAATCGCGCATCGTTGAGATTCGCTTTGGAAATTTGTTAGACCCGTAGCCTTTGTAGTAAAAAAGACTTTAGTAGGGTTCAGTGCCTGGGGCCAACCAATGAACGGCTCCCTCTTCTTTATTCGCCTTTTACGGCACGCTCGGGAAGCTCTGGTCTGCGAACAATTTCTTACGGCACACTCGGGGGCTGGGGATTTCTGGCCTACCAGCAATGATTGTTTTCTTCAATTTTACGGAGATAATTTGCATAAGCCGACTGTCTGTTATATTGTATCAGCATTAAAAGAAGTTGTCAGCCGATTTCGTTGGAGTAATTTGTGTCTATAGTGGTTTTGCCATCTGTTTATTGTCATGTGAAACTGTAACCCCCACGGTGATCAGCGTCGACAGGCACGATTAGTGCTTTCTTGAGAACGTAACCATATCCTGTCTACGTTGTCTAACGAGCGCTCAAGATTTGAACGTGCGTTCTAAGTACAACCACTCGAATCCCAGGAAATAGAATGTCAAAATCGCGATAGGGTTGTGAGAATGTTTGGTTTAGTAGTATTTATTGAAAGTGTGGGAGAATAAACTTAAGTTTTACTACGCAGCACTATTCGTTGAGACACTATATGTGATGACAAAGCACCAGTGACACATAGTTACACGTTTTACGTGTATACATATTTTATTTATATTTTGTTTCGATAACTTTGTTTATTATATACTCTTACGTGTTTTGTTATATTTTTATTTCGATAGTTTATATCTCTTCAAGCATCAACAAGTTAACATTGCGGGGCTTAAAGCCATAAATCACTGCGGCGGTATTGCAAAAAGTCAGAAAATTAGCTTCCGTTACGAGCCCCTTGAAGACTATTAAATTATCTCTACTTGAATAGATTCCTTGTTGCTGGCGCTTTTAGCTTTATATCCCTGTAATTGTACAAGGCTGGCAGAGGTTACAAAGGCTATGACAAGTTGACAGCCTCTTCACTGTTACCACACAGTATACTGCGTTTCATTATTCGCGACCACCGGCCACCAGGGACGGCTTAAGGCCTGGGGTTTGAGGGGCCGAGGCCCCCTGAGGTTGAAAGTAGCCCAGAATTAGATCTCTGAATTAAATTCTTTGCAACTTCGTTTGTGAGAGAGAATCCATATAATCGTATGACGACAAATGTATGAATTTTGAGGTACAGATGAAAAAAGACAGGAAGACCGATATGATGGATATGAATGGAGGACTTAACAGAATGGATATGAAAGCTAAGGGCAGCGTAAGACTTGAGGATGCGACGGATGGGATTGACTAGAGGGCGGGTGTTCTGCTGTCCATGGCTGCAAATGGCCTACCCCTGCGTGAGTGGGAAATACCACTACAAAACGCACACGTGCGTGTGTAAATGATTATTTGGCTCGTAAGCTAAACCCTCTGGACTGTTTCAGAAAGCCGTTCCACACAGCATCAATTTTTGACCTATTTAGTCTTTGTGCTCTTGCCCTGCGACTCTAATCATTTCTCTGAACACTAAGGTTTTTTGATTGTCTCTAGACAAGACGTTTAGCGGGGGGGGGGGGGGGGTAAATTTAACCGAAATAAAAATGTGTACCCCCCAAAAAAAATCTTTCACGCCGCTTCCCCTGCGGCCAACTTCTAAGACGCTCTGTCAATGGGCACTGCTGTAGACTATACAGATTTATTCGAGTCAATCGGGGCTTGTTTCTTTTCTTCTGTCGATGTTTATGAGGCAGCGGCACTTGCGGCACTCGGACTGGGTTCTGATTTACCATGTTCAAATCTGTGTGTGGCGCGAACGCTGCTGTTCATCATATCTTATTACACTCAAGCATGTCGTTGAGAGTGTGGCAAATCTTTATGTATGCAGTGATGTGAGCACGCATCACTAGATCTAGTGATATATCTAACTGAATAAGTGGACGAGGGGCCGAATTTTAAAAAAGAAATGCGAGATGAATTACGGAAAGAAAATTGCATGGAAACATGAAGAGAATGGTGGAACCGCCAGGCGTGAAGAGGTTGGATGCCAGGGACCTGCCGTTTGACAGTGCAGTATAGAGAGAGAGATATTTTTAGCGAGAGAATCAGAAGCTAGTGATATTCTTTTGGCTCCAGTGGTAACACTGGTCCTGGTTAAGGCTTTCATTAAGAAGTTCACGCCCCCCAGAAAGCACTATGTTGACCCCACTGACCCCGTCTTCACCTCATTGGCTCCAACTTGACCCTATTACCGGTTGAACGATCGCTGATTGGTCGGTATTATTGAATGGCACGGATTCATACACGCTGGGTTGTCAATGGTAGAACTGTCATGGTCTGATTTGAGATTTGACCTTTCGCAGATTCAAACATTTACCGTTCGTTTCTCCGCCAGACGGCGTCAGTTACCGACTAAGTGGGGGGGGGGTGTTTTCAGTGCAATAGAAATGAATCAAGCAGCTTTTAATTTGGACGTCTCAGGGGGAGTGGAGTGAACGTTTGCGCTCGAAAAACGAACTAATATTCATTCTATTATAAATTACTTATTCAAACTTTGCCTGTTTCAGTTATTTACGAAGTTTGAACTTGCTATTATAATTACTCACACATTGGTTTTGCTGCACTATCGTGATGCAGCAGAATGATGAAAAGGCTGGAAGACAGCGCCATCTTGCTAATGCACTGCAGGCTTAAATCAAATATCCAACTTCTTTGGTCCAGTGTCCAGCGCCGCCTTAGTTAGAATTTAAGGAGTAGACAGAAGCGATGGGTGGTTGAACAGTGTTAACTGTTTCAAGACGATGGATTTAGAGTTTGAAACGTAGATCATTAGACAATCTATGCTGAGATCAGGTTGCTTGGACTATAGTCTGTGCCTGATAACTTTGCACTCGACGCCACTGGTCTACAATCTTCATTTTATGCCGCTTGTTGAAGTAATGATGGCGCAGCAAGTCCATGCTGCTTGGAGATTGGGTTTGGCTTTAGCATCGGAAGAGAGACGGATGCAGATCAGTTTAGGAACAAAATGCTGCATGTGGGGCTATGTGGGCTATGTTAAGTCTTAGCACGGCTGAAGTTTTGGAAGGTACTGTATAGGACGGTGTGTATAAGGGCAAGGACTATTACCGTTCGATTCAGTGCTTGAGGGCCAAGATAGAACCGCTCCTTCTTTCTTAGTCGCCTTTTTCTACGCAATGTATTGTTCTTTTGAAATAAACTAACGAACAGTTTGAGCGGCCTCCGTATTGAAAAATAAGCATTTCAGTACGGCGCGCGCTGATGGACGTAAGGCGTATCGCTTTGTTTTTATTTTTTGAGTTTACTGTAAAGATCCTGTACTGTATCTTCTTCAAATCTTGTCTTTGATAATTCCAGTAGCAGACGACCGTAAGACTGTGTAAATTGTCATTAGCTCTGTGAGGTCTCTTTGTGTCATTTTGATGCTAGACCGAATTCGCGCGCCAATCTAAACAATTTACTGGATTCGGTGAAATAAACCGCCCCCTCTGTTTTCTTTATCCACACAAAACGCAGTAGGCTTCAAAAGCAACTGTCTAAACAGTCCAAGCGCAAGTTTAGCGAACACCCGTCGATTCGTATCGTGGCGCCCTCTCTGAAGTTCAGTTTACAAAGAATCGCGACAGTTTTTCTGCCGGTCCGGACACAAGATCGGCCTGGGAAGGTCTCCTGTATCACCGGAGCAGAAATTTTGAGCGATCACGCATCAAAATGCTGCCTTACGGGTGGTGTCCCATCGTTTGAAGATGCTGTGCGTGCGTGCCGTGTGTGTGTGTGTGTGTGTGTGTGTGTGTGGGTGTGTGTGTGTGTGTTGAAAGCCGGTAAAGATTAGGCCAGACTGATTGTGTGCCATTTGTTTGCTTGGCATCATTTCTCAAAGACACGATGCCATTATCGTGCAGCAAGGCGCGGCATTCAGAAGTTAAGAAAAATGGTTCTTATTAAGCTATTGCCAGGTTCTGGTTCTGCTTTAAAAGTGTGAAATCAGTGGCCGTTTTGTAGGAAGATTTTGAAAAACCTATTCCTTCAAGCATTCGCGGTTAAGATTTATGTCAAATAGACTAATATGTCATATTTTAATCATCTTTAAGCCGACAGTTTGACAGTAAATTTACGTTATAAAACGTGAGTTATTTTGCTTCCACAATGTAGAACGTGTGCTGAAGAATCCTGAATGAGCGGGGCGGGGAGGGGGGGGTTTTGTGGAGGGGAGGGAAGGGGAACAGGGATATTTTTATCGACCCCAGGCTGACGCAGCTGCATGCGTTGGATCTGTACAATAATACCTCGGGGCTTGTGTGACTGCTATGTTCTCTTATATTCAGCAGTAGCAAGCTGCAGATGTCAATTGATTTCTTGTCAGCTGGTACAACGCCCGCCTCGGGGGCCTGTCGTCGACTTACAGCGACATTTACTTCAAGGTGTGATTTTTGAGGGGGTTGTCTCAGATTTCAACCCGTTAGGGGAGGCGATATAGGGTGCAAATACTTGCGGAAGAACGGAAAAGTTTCCAATTAAAATACCGACAGCGAAATAACGTCACGGTTATATTGACTGCTATGCTCGCAGCAGCAGTGGCAGGCAATTGCACTCTGACGCCAATTCAACGTTTGTATTTTAATTACTAACTTTTATACCGAAATGCATATGATAAGCCTAAAATCTTGCGTCGCGTGTCACTTTTCTTCGGTGTAATCCAACGTTGCAGTAAATCCGTGATTTTGTGCACGCTTGGAAACAAATACTCGCAGTGAAATGACCTGCATGAAATTGTGACGTTATACTTATAGTTCGTCGCTGTGTGTTTTTTTACACACGCACGAAACCACGCTTTCGTGAATGCGTTGGATTACCTGTGGACGGTCAATGCGCGGCGATTCACTTGCAAAGGAATCTGTGGTATTTCCGTGGAAAATAAAGCGATCCATTCAAAATGGGCCTACCGTACTGAGGGATAAGAGTGCGCCCTCACTACCCGCCCTTCAACAATACTGTGGCCCCTACGCTGTATGGTCCGCGCCGTCCCATGTCGCGGACTGACGATGTTTTGAGTCATAACATTGAGTCACGCACGGTTGGCTGATTTAACACACAGAACAACGACAGGTAGACAGTCTCTGCAGCCTAGGCCTTATACATGTATAGCTGCCTTGTAGAGTGGACCGATCTGTCGCGGCAGTTTTTGTGGAAGCTTTCCAGGTTGTTGTGCCTGTGTCACCGGCTAACGTGGAGCCTGCATTATCGACGCGATTATTTCCAAAGCTCAGCGGTCTGGGCGTTCTTGCAACCTGGCCCGATCGATGACTGGGCTGGTACAGACGGCGATCTGAAGGTTTATCCAGGCCAGTACAGAAGAACGCCGCTTCGATCACTGTGGATTGAATCTTGAATACGTCGCTAATGGACTAAATTAGGAAAGGTCATTCAAGACAACTTTTTAGTAAAAAGAGGAAATTTAATAGAAGCGATTGTTCAAGGCAGCTAAGCTGCTTCTTAGTAAAGAGGATGTTAATAGAAATCAAGGTCATTCAAGACTGCTCCTTAGTATGGATATTTCATAGAACCAGCAGTGTGCGCCGTGATGGCCTGTGTATAGCTTACTTGTAGATGTTGCGTTTCTGTTCGCTGTAGGCTTATACATATACAGCATTTTAATGCAAAAGGTAAGGAGACCTCTGTGTGGTTTTTTCTCATTGTACCTCAGAGGTCTGCACGCCTCAGTCTATACTCAACACTTCGGATTTCTGTTAGTACTCACTTAAAAGTATGATTTCTGTTAGTACTCACTTAAACTTAGGATTTCTGTTAGTACTCACTCAAACTTAGGATTTCTGTCGGTCTTTTGTCCACTTAAAGATTATTTTCAAAGCCCCTCCCTTTTCAATTTTCTCGATTGATGAATTATTTCCTTTTACCGCATCCACCGAACCAAACTTTTTGAACCTGGCCTACCATCTCTCATTCTGCCCTTTTCCATTATTGTCATTACGTGTATCTGCCAGCAATTATTCTACTCTTCCATGAAATTCTAGACTTTTCCAGATTTATCCAGTAGCCGCTGGTTCCACTGGTAATCATCAGCCGAGAACCAAGCAATGCCTGAATCCGATGAAGACGTGAGTTCATGCTGCGAGGTGAACTCTGATCTTTCTTCCCCTTCCCCCCCCCCCCTGAGCTGTAAGGTCAGGTCGTGAACTCATTATCGTTGGCGATTGCGTTGATTTCCTGACGTCCAGTGGATTCACATCAGCGTGGTTCCTTGAGTCTGGCTCCTTGGTTTTCCCGGACGTGGGATCTTGGCGTTGATAGATGCTTTGTCCATACCTATCGGTAAAAGAAGAGTCGGCTATTATAGCAGTAGAATTCGAAGGGAGGGGGGAATTCGAAAGGAGATGAGGAGAGAATTTTTCTCAATTCTAAGGCACTGAGCCGGACAGGGATATTGTTGGTTACTACACGCGAACCTCAAACTACAAACCACTACCACCAGTCTATATGCAAGCCTGTGTAGAGGTCCCAGCTATCCAGAGGTCCCCGATGACGTCTTTCGACGCCGAAACGGACTTCGAGTCCAAAATTATTATTACTATAATGTAAGCCAGTGAAGCCAGGAAGGTTGGTGGATCCTTTTAATTCGTAATGTTTTATTTGAAGGTTTCCATTAAAACTTTGGCTGACCCTGGCTACATGACTGCATGCCTATGTCTGCAGCCTGCGGCGATCGATCCACATGGCTGGCGGCTTGTTTGGCATATCTTCTATAGTGTTGTCTAAACAGCGCGCGTTACTTTGAGAACCGGTGGTTATTAGATGAATTGTGAGATGGAAGGGAAGGGTCGCAGGAGTTTTGGGAGGAGAGATGGACGATGATTGATGGAGAGATGGGAGTGCTTTTGTGAGGATTCAGAAAGTTTTCATCCACACCGTTGTGTCCTCTACACTTAGATGTGATGCAGTGAAGCGATCATAATAGTTATTTAGTTGATCTTTAAGTAAAAATGATCTTCAAGTAAAAATGATCTTCAAGTAAAAATAATCCTCAACTAAAAATGATCTTCAAGTAAAAATAATCTTCAACTAAAAATGATCTTCAACTCAAAATGATTTTCAACTAAAAATGATCTTCAACTAAAAATGATCCTCAACTAAACATGATCCTCAACTAAACGTGATCCTCAATTAAGTATGAGCCTCAGCTAAACATGATCCTCAACTAAACATGATCCTCAATTAAGTATGAGCCTCAGCTAAACATGATCCTCAACTAAACATGATTTTCAACTAAATGTGATGTTCTTTGCTGTTACAGCCAGCCAATCAGCACAACCTAATTCGCCCCATTCCCTTCAAACCAATCATGCTGCCCCCTTCCTCCATCACATCCCCCCCCGCCGTCCCCACCCGCTACCCCCCGAAAACTTCGTCTTCCTCCGGTACCCCCCAGTCCGGAGGGGGCAGAATTCAAGGGAGCTCGTCCCCTTATACTCCCCCGGGGGTGGGGGGGCAGCAAGGGGGAGGCAGGGACCCCCCATCGTCCCTGGACGATGGGTATGCGTCGAGAGCGCACACGCGGCGCAGCGGGTCTGACTTGTCGCAGGTATGAAAACTGGCAGTAAAATACTTAGTGAAAAATATTTGCTAAATAGCTAAATATTGAATTTTTTAGTTTTTCTATATACATGTACATATGCATTTCGTTTTTCATTAATTGTATCTAATTTATAATTTAGCCTCAAATGATGTTTTAGGGTTAGGCTAAAGCGTAATTCTTTTTCATAGATTTTTCTACTTTAGCTTGACCTTGTTTACTTTGCCATCAATTTCCGCACCCCTCAGGGGGTGCAGAGGGATGTGAAATTGATGCTTGTAATAACATTTGTCATGAAGTAATAAATGCAAGTGTGAAAAAACTGCTATTAAACCAATGAATATGAAGATATGTTTCTTTCGCTTGCTCAGTGTGCTGACACGACTAGCAGCAGCAACAGCAGCGGCGACCAGCGCTCTCTAAACCCCCGGGCCTCCTACGGTACTGGTCCCTCGCCCCCCATCCCCCCGCACCCCCACCCCCGTCTCATCCCCTCAAACTCCCATGTATCCCATCTGAGTCAGCGATACGAAGAACTGGCCAACTGGGGCCGGCGACAGTTCGATCTCGATTCGTCGGATTTTCCGACGAGAATTTCCAATGACGCGACGGAAATTATTCGGGAAAATTCTGGGTCGGCGGAATTCAAGAGATCGTCGGCGGAGGGGTACGATAATTTTGGAAAACCTGATTTTTCCGACGATTGGGATGACGCGGCGATTCAAAGTTATCGGGCGATTGGATCCACGCGACCTTTAAACGGCAACCTCTCGTTTTCGGCTCGTGATATAACCGCGGAAAATCCGCGTGATGGATGCGTGTTAAAAACCCGGGAAGTTTGTGGTTATGAAAGCAGAGAAGCATTTCAGACACGAATCGTGCCGAATGAGGTTTCATCGCGGAAGCTCGGCTGTTTCGCATCTTGTCGAGATCTCCGTGACGATGAAGTTTTCCTCGACGACGACATCCGAGGCAACAACGGTCGCTACGGCAACCGCTGCCAGGACGACGAAAACAACAGCGGCCGCCATTTTCTCCGCGGTGACGGAATTTCCACGCGGCATTCCCCGCCCGACCGCGACGGAGGTGACAATAATTCAGCCGGGGCCAAAGGGGGTCCCCCTGAGGTGTGCAGAGTGGAGACCGGGGGGGGAATTAAGGACGGCGTGCCCCCGCAGACCCCGTCCCCGAGCGATAGCGGGGTGGGTGAGTTGGAGGCGGTGCTTAGGGAGCGGGAGGCGGAGCTAGCGCGGCTGAGGGAAACGATGGAGCGAAACGAGACGGCAATTATGCAGGTGCACGTCCTCTCTAGTTTAGATGCTGATATCTTTAGCTTTTTGCTATCTTGGCAATGTTTCTTTTTATCCTTGTTATCTATCCATATCTATCTATATTGTTTTATCTATCCTTAATCACAGAATCATAACCTGTCCTTATCGTCAGCATGCTAACGTTTCATAAAATTGTCATTGCATCAAAACGGACGTGAATGGAGCAATTATTGATTATTGTCATCAAGATTTAATAACGGCACAGGCCTGATAGCACAGGTGGATGCGATGGATTCACTTGCAAAAATTTCCGCCGGTCTTTTCGCATCAACGTTGCACTAGTTAATGGTAAATGCATGTGTACTGCGAATTAATTTGACAACACCTGGCACGATTTGAAATTTTAGCAGCATTCTAACGATTCACTGCTTCTTTTCATCTTCTTTTACCACCTTTATTTCACTGCTTTCACGCCAAGTCCCGGCGCCGCACTATGAAATCGTGCGTTACAGGCCCTTCAGCAAGACTGTTGAACACACAAGTGTCGCTGGCTGATGATCATCGTCCAGGGTAATTTATTATTCTGGTTGGCGACAGGAAGGGCATCGGCCGCAAACACTCAGTTCCAATATAAACGTCTAACCTGTGTTAACATGGACATGCGTTGCAGACTTGCCTGTTACGCATTAAAATGGACATCAAAAACGATGATTTTTTTTTCTTTTTCTAGGTGTTGGAGGAGAAGCGGATCAGCTGGGAGCGCGCCCATTATGAGCTCGACCAGACCTGGGAGCTGCGCCTCCGCGAGCAGCAGCGCAAGTCCTTCCGTGCGGAGCAATGCCTCCTGCTCCAGATCTTCCGCACCCAGGCGCAGAACAAGTCCCTTCGTCTCCAGGCGGAACAATCGCACGCGCAGTGCAAGAGGCTATCCGCGCAGCTGCGAGCGGCGCAGGAGGAAGTGGAAAGGACGCGCACGGAGTTGATCTCTGGACGGGCGGAAGCAGAAAAAAATGCGGCGGAAGTGGCTTCCGCCGTGGCGGAGTTGACGGCATGTCGGGCGGAACAGGAAATTTTCCGAGCGGAATCGACGTCGAAGAAAGGAAAGATTTCGGGAGCGAAAGGGGCTTTGAAAAAGGCGGAAGTTCCGTCAAAGAAAGCGAACTATTCTGTGTCAGCTATCGCGGCGGAAAATAATTCGTGTGCGAAAACGAAGCTAGGTTCGGTGGAAAGCCATCGAACCTACGTAACCGGAAAGGAAAATAGTTCAGAAAGCGATGACCGAAGAAGCAGCCTATCTTCGGCGGAGCTCGATAAAATGGTGCAGGAAAGCGGACTAAACGCCAAACCGAATGATTTCCGCAAACAGAAACCCAGTCTATCGTCTCAATCCGATTCGACGAAAAACTTTGAATCTATTTCGAATGGGTTTCTGGAAAAAGCCGATGGGGGTAATGCCAGCCCTTCAGCAGGGGGCCCTGCCGATGGTCCCCCTGGAGCCACGGGGGGTGGCCTCGAGGCTTTGAGGGCAGAATTTTCAGCCGAAAGAGCTCGGTGGTTGGAGGAAAAAGCAAAAGTTGTGGGTTATCAGAAGCAGCTGCAACTCAACTATGTCCAGATTGTCAGAAAGAATCGGCAGCTAGAGGCAGAAATACAACAACTCACCAGCGAATTGGACTCTAAAGAAATTGAGGATGATGGGGGTGTGAATACGGAGGTGCGAGAGGGTCGCTTTGTAAATGGGGGGTCGGATATCAGGCCGGAAGCGGAGGGGGGTGCGGAGAGGGAGGTGGGGAGTTTAACGCCTGAGATGGGGTGGGAGGGAAGGAAAGAGGTGTCTGCTGCTGGGGGGACAAGAATTAGTGATAAAACGTTCTGCTGATGTCAGTGTTAGACTAGATGAGAGATTGCTAAGGAAATGGAAGCGGTAGATAAAATATTGCGAGATGGGTTTTGTTAGTTGAATTCTTTGTCAGATAAAATTACAAAAAAGTTCTTTTTTTTCTTCTTTTATTTTTTTTTAAGTAGATGCAGATGATGAAGAATTGTTGTGGCAATTTATATATTTTGCGCCGCTACAGAAATGAAAACTGTAGATAAAAACTGAAATATTTGTGTTCGTTTAGTGCCAGTTTTTGTAAAAAACTGAAAATACTAAAATACTAAAATACTCGTCAAGTATTCGTAATTTCATTGTGGGTTAGTAAGGGGCATGAAGAGATTTGTTTTAAAATCTGAACCTCAGAGATTTGGTGTTCAACTCAATACAATAGCTTGGTTTTTTGTTTGAATTCTATTTTTAGTTTTTAATTGGTTGCATTCTACGATAATTGTGCTTCTTTAATATTAGCAATTCGGATGTACGTTTATATATTTTTTGTTTTGTTCTGTTTCGATTGTATATGAACGTGAATAGTTAGTCGAAGTTAGGTGATAGGACAGTAGTTCACTTCTCATGAGTCTAGCCAACTGCCTCATAATTATATTCATCTGCATTCTGCAGATGGAAAAAGCCAGTCCTACATTATAGATTACTTATATTTGCTGAGCGAATATTAAAATAATTTTATTTTACTATTTAATTTATGTTGTTTTTTAGAGTTTTGTTAAAATTAGCAAGTTTTGTAGTGTAGTTTAATTTGAATTTATGTTTTTTCCCCATGAACGGACTTGCGCTTTATTTCCTACCTCATTCCAACAAAGGATTAAAATATTTTTCTTTTGCTTGGATATAATTTGAGATATCGCATGCAATAGCTAACTTGATAACTGTTCAATATCCATACTGTCTCTAGGCCTTGTTTTTGAACGATTTTCTGAAAGAAAAGAATAATGCAATCAAATTGGATGCATTTGATACATGGCATTTGATACTATTTTTTATTGCAAATTTTTGGCTAACGCTGCTGCATTTTAGAGACATCAACGACGTGTAATTTTAGCAGTACGAGTTATTGTGTTGTTTTGCATGGCACTTTATTGTCAATGCAAAGTACCCATTCTATCTAGTCTTTACAAATGCGACAGCAAATTGAGAATACACGTCAAGCCGTTTATGCATGACATGTATACAAATGGCTATATAACTGATTTTGGCTCATGCGTACCATTTTGAGTTAGCTGAGAGTTGACTCAATCGGTGGATTTACTGGATTATCTGCTCAGAAAAGTGACGTCACGCTAGGCATAAGCGTTTAACGAAGTCGCTTTCGTAGCAGATAATCCGGCGGTTGAGCTAACTGATAGTTAATGCGCAGTGGTGGATATGGGCGCTAATGTTTGAATACTCATGACGTCATCCTCATTCGCCTACTCGTTTGCTAACTGACGCTGAATGACTTTGTGCAATGAACTTTGGTCTAGAAAATCAGGCTCTTTGACTTAAGATCTAAACCAACGCTGCATAAAACCGTATCTTTTCATGCATGAAAAGTTTGTAATTAAAATACAAGCATTAATGCCTCCAGTGGATGCTTTGCTAAGCAAAGTCACAAAGTCGCAAAGTGCATTTTAACTAAAGTATCCGACTATGGGTTAGGAGACGTCACAATTCATGGACTGCTACTGTGTGCGTGTGCCTTGCAGCATCAGCATTCATTATAGCATTGTGACGTCGCCTCACCGTTTGTATTTTAATCACAAACTTGTCATGCATACACAAAATCATAGTTTTTTTGCAGCGTTGGTTTGGAGCCTTGATTAACCAAGCTGCGTTGTTGCAATAATGATGTTGTATTTCTGAAACGCTTGCTGAGATTAAGATTGAGATCGAGGTTTGGGCAATCCAGCATGAGTGTAACTGCTGCCATGTACTGCGTAATGGAATACTGCTGCAGTTTAATTGTTTAAGTGCATTTTAAATATAGCCCAAGTACTTATTTCTCTAAGTACTATTGGATGCAGTAGCTGCTTGTATAGCGTTAAACTGTTTCAGGGCAGGTCTATCTAACACGGATTTAATGGTGGTTCCGATTTTAGCCTATGCAAAAAGGTGGGTTAAATCCTGAACCACCATTAAATCTGTGTTGGAGAAACCAGGCCTCAATGTGAAAGGTTTGTAGTTGATGTCGTGTGTACAGTATTGAGAGTGTGTGTACCTCCCTCCTTTGTGTCTCCATTGTATTACCTTGTTTCATGATTGTATGTCTTATACCGACACGGTAGTCCGTGTTAGAACATTACTTAATACCTGACCGTACAACTCATGGAAATATTATCGAATTTAATTTGCATCAGTTGAACAGGTTATCGGCTGTACGTTCAAGTATGTATCACTAGACACTATAATGCCCGTGGTGCATGCTAAAAGTGCCCTCGCAATGCACCAAGACCATAGGGCACGTACATTGTTGTCCATAAAAGTGTGTGAAGAAGAAATAGAACTTTTATTTTAACCACCGTGTATGGGCAAGAACTAGAGTTGAAATTTTTTAGTTTTAATATTTAGCGACCAATCTACTCGAGGTCTCTTTCGATTAATTGAAATAATTCCAGTATAGTTTAATTCGTGCAATCTGTTTGGTGATAAAGTATTTGACCTGCGATCGTGATCTTTCCTCAGTTAGTGCATATACAGCACTCAGATTTTGGGGGTCTGGCAAGAATTTAAAGTGCTTAAAATCTCGGTTTGTAAAAAAATTATTAGTTATTATTCAATCGTTTTAAAGATTTCAATATTTGTCATTTTACGATAAAATAAAACTTGAAGAATTTCTGTGGCTGTTGTATTTTGTAAATGACTTACGCTGAGTTGCATGAATGAAATGATCATGCTGAATCATATTTTCAACAAGTTAGGCGAACTGTAATCGATGACATCATTAAACAACAAAACGTTACATATACATTGCAGTTACATCATTAAACAACAAAACATTACACTTACATTATCAAACATGATATCTTTTTCACAAAAACTTAGCAATGCGTGCAATATAGGCTGACAAATAAGTATAAACCAAACAACAATACAATAAATACTGATAATCCTATAGACAGCGCAATACGATTCAAGACTAGTTTAGTTGTAACGTTGTCATCAAGATAAACTCAGATTACATTGAATGACGTTAATGATACAATACGACAGACATACGGGCCATGACAATAAATTAACAGTTACTGTTGTATTAATTTAACAACACTTCAACATTCAACAAAATCAATATTCTGTTCAATAGCATACTTACATCTGAACTTATGACCATATGCATCAATCTGAATCGAGATCTACAATTTAAATTCACCGATTAGAATGAGCAAATCATATTATTCACGTCATCGGATTCGTTAACATCTTTTTTTATCAAAACCCTCATGGTGTGTGCTTAGTTTCTTTCAGTCCAGTTTTAGGATTCCATTCCGAGATTCAGACGAACCAATCGCATCGCATGAAATAAATCCCAGTTCATAATCCCAGCGTGTTGATTGGATCAGATGACGTAAAAGCCACGAACCAAATTCATAATACTATGCTGAACAACCGAGCCTTAGAGTTGCTAAACCCAGAACTGTTTGTCCACGAGTACAGGCAGCTGCGAGGCAGCCGTGTGATCGTTGTGTCCTCCGGGCGATAAAACTTCACCGGGAGATGGTGATTGGTGACCCGCATCTCCCCTGCGGAATGAGATTTGAGCCAGCAAGCTTCCAGACATGCTCGCCCTATCTTGATTTTGTTGCTGGGATGTAACACTACAAAGTGTGCAGTCACTGGGGAATTGTTGGTCATGACCTCTGAGGTGAACGTCGATGCGATGGTCACGTGATGTCAGGTAAGGCTCGAACCAGACTGAAGAGGGGGGGACGGTTGCGGAGGGGGGATAGGCATCGGAGGGCGGGTAAGGGTGGGAGGGGGGGTTGGTGGTTGAATCAGATGAGTAATAGCGCGCAAAGGTGTGAGCCGAGTAGCTGCTAGGGCCTGGAATATAAAGCAAACAATATTTACAATGTGAAAATAATAAAATGTGATCATTTTTCTTTATTTAAAATTAGAGTTAATAGTCGATGCTAAGAGCCAACAAAGTCTATAGCTAATTGCAGCTGATACGTACGTATTACCTGAAGTATTGCAGCTGATACCTACGTATTACCTGAAGTATTGCAGCTGTTACGTACGTATTACCTGAAGTATTGC
>JAQIWG010004583.1:0-15770 GCA_034695025.1 Chamaedrilus cognettii | reverse complement strand
TTGGTTGAGTATTTGGTTGAGTATTTGGTTGAGTATTTGGTTGAGTATTTGGTTGAGTATTTGGTTGAGTATTTGGTTGAGTATTTGGTATTTGGCCTGAGGGTGCAATGGGGCGCCAGGAAGCCGTTCATAAAGTAGCCTATGCCACGCTCCGGGGGGAGGGGGGGAGCCAAAAAAATGTGACAATTTGTAACAGGAAATGGGGAGCATATTGGTATTAACATCAATGACGTCACCTTAAATTTCGTGGAAGTAAGCTAAAACTGTTTTACGCGAGCGAAAGCGAGCAAAATTTGTCATTTGCCCAAGGCCGACAAAAACAAACGGGTACCTGCTAGTGTGACATACATTTTTTTGGATGGGGTGTTCAAGATCCCCCATCACAACACGGTCTTGAAACACGGAAACAAACCAAAAAGCAAGGTTTACATTGCCTCGAGCGTTGAGTATAGTCTCGCTTGCCGCTGATATAAAATGCTGTCATGCAGAATAAAACTCCCCGAATCTGCCTGCGGGCCTTTGGATACCGGTATTAGCTTTACACGCCGCATATTTAGCATGAAGTTTTACATGTAATTTTACATGTAATTTTACATGTAATTTTAGATGCAACTGATGTAAGGCGGCCGGACGACCGTTGTCATGACAACGATTTCCTTAACTGAGCTTTATGCATGGCTTGTTCCTTAACTAAGTTTCGTGCATGGCTTGCATGAAACCCAATGAAGAACATTTAACATTGTAATTTTCTTAACACGGTTGCATGCAAAATACATGTAAAATTACACGTTACATTACATGCAAAATATGCAGCGTGTAAAGGAACGCTTAGGAGTCAAAATGTCCGCGATGCTGCGGCTAGAAACTAGTCGTCAAGGGAAGCTGTGCGCGAAAAACTGCTGAGACGTTTCGAACCCAACCGCATCTATGCTAAATGTGTAGGCGCGGAGCCATTTCCAATTCCAATTTTCTGTTTATTTCTCCTCGTGTCGGCGAAGTATTAATATTGTCTGAGGACTCAAGCGGCACAAACGAGATAGGGCCCCTCTAGGGGAGATAGGGCCCTATCTCGCCCTATCTAGGCCAAATTACTAGATCGCAGTAATATCTTGATGAATGTAAGTCTATAGAGTCGTCGTGTTTGCATCGTGCTGATAATACGATGCGTAGTGCAAAGTACGTGTAGGCCTAGTAAGCAGTATTTTGTTGTTTTCTTGCTGGTGACGCTATTTGTAGTCTCGCTGTAATTGTGTGGAATATTGTAATTGAAGGATACTAAAGTTTGTTTGCAGAATCGGGTCTATAGTGAAATTTTTGGCAACTGGTTGCAGTAGCGCTGTGCAAGTGCAACAACATTATAACACAGCGACTTACTTTAATTTTACAGTGCAACTCCGAGCTTACAATGCCACGCTATCCTGCAAGGTGTGTTATACCACACTCGCACCTTGCGTGTGTGTATATTTTGAATATTATTGATACATGATGATTCTAGAGCGCTTTTAATCATTAGTTGGATATTTTAGTTAAAATGCATGTTGAGGCTCTGCGGCTCTGGGGCTTTGCGGCTTTGTGACCCTGGGTCATCTCTAGAAGGCATTTGTAGCGATTTGATTATAATTAGTTGTTAAAGTTTGTGAAAAAAGGTGTTTGAAGTGTACAAGATTTAACCCTAGTCGGATATTTTAGTTTAAATACATTTGCAAGATGGCGCTATTTTTAAGCCCTTTACATCATTTTTCTTCACTATAATGTAGCAAAACCAATGAGGTATTACATGCAGTGTGTAGGCTAGATATGCTACGTTTGCATGCCTACGATTAAATAAAATGTTAGAGATATTCAGCTGGGTCTTAGCACAATTCGACAAAAGATGTAACAGTGTCAGTAAATCTATCATTGGTATGCGTGCATAGAATCTAGCCACCGCACACGATGAGCGTTAAAGACGTCAGCAAATCAAAAAGCAACGGCGAGCGGAGCAACGACGTCCACCACCAGCCCCGCACCGAAACGTCGGCCAACAGCAACGATCTACCACCCCCATACCACCAACTATCACGGACCGGCGATGCGGTTCGCCCCATCCCCCGACAAACCACCCTACCCGACACCCTCCCATCCTGCACCATCGTCTTCACGAGCCCCAGTTCCACCGAGGAAAACATCCCCAGCAAACTCCCCTCCCCGATCGCAATCGAATTTCCCGCAGTCAAGCCGCGACGCCGCGTCGAGCGGTCAGAGTCCGCCAAGAAGAGCCTCTATCTTAGTCCCGGGGGGCGAGACGACGGCCACCACAGACGTCAGCGGTCCGCGCGATCACGCCTCGAAGATCAGACCAGCTGTCGCTCCTTGGGAATCGACGAATCGGTTGGGGATCGCGTTAGTCTCAGAGGGGGAGGGGGAGGGGGAGGGCTGAGGCGCAGCGCCTCCCGGTCCAGCTGTCTCCAGTACGGCAGCGAGTTCCACATTGGGGCGTCGGTTACATTCTGCAATCAGCCCGCCGGAGGCGGGGGGTGCCTCGGCTACATGGGGGATCTTAACCCCCTCAGTCGCGATAACGGGGTCCTCCGAAGGAGCTGTTCTGTGACGCTGGTCTACCCATCCGAGAATCTTCTCGGAGTCGGGGGCCACAGGGAGGACCACCAGTCCTGCAGTCCAGGGACCCGACCGCGATCCCCTGCCGGCGGGCGGCGAGGGGGGAGCCAGCGGTACGAGCTCCCCGGATTTCTCCTCTCCCCCCCGTCCATCACGTATGAAGGGGTAACGACGGCGCCGACCACTCCCATGTTGGGACGGCGGGCGGAGCGCGTTTTTGGACCAGGGGGGAGTCAGACGTTTGGGGAGTCGTCGTATCAGCTGCACGCACGCAGCAAGGCGGTGTTGGTGACCCCGAGGGGGAGCTTCCTCGCCATTAATCAGTCTCCGATGGAGTTTAGGGAGAGCACGCTCAGCCTCAACTACCCCAACTGTACAGGTTGGTGGGATTATAATTATTATTATGATAGGTTTGAATGGAATGTCGCGCAAGTTGCGGAGTCGGTAGATTGTGAATCAAATTTTACAAAAAAAGATGAGGCATTCATTCTCGTTCATGTGGTAACAATTTCATCGACAATTTCATTGCTTATTGCCTGGGATTGCTATTGAAGTGGGCTAATCAGTTAAGTCGTTCAGCAATAGGCCGCGGTGTAGTTAGTGCAAGATTTCAGGGTAAGCTCCTAAAAGTGGCTATTGGATGATACGCAATGATGTCAGAACCTCAGATCTCATCATTCGTTTGACAACTCTACCAAAGTCTGCCTCTCCGACTCTACCTGGCACGGCGTGTCCAACTATTAATTATGGTCTCGCCGTGTCAGAGAATAGTCATTCTCTGACACGGCGAGATCATAATTAACAATACCAGTGTAGGCGGCAGTCTATTTATATTCATAAAAAAATCGCATTCGGTTTGAGGCTTTGAGTAATGTTACGCGATCACGAGCGCGACGTTGAAAGAAAGCAATTTGTAACGTGTTATCCCCGGCATGAATGAAACTGACAGCGGCCTAAATCGCGTCTATCGACTTTCTATTTGTGCCTCCCAGCTACGGCTTGCGCAGCAGCAGCAGCCTCTTTAGCTGCTGCTGGACCAGTGCTCGCTGGTGGCTCGAAGCGTTTTTTATTAGCCCTTGCTGGAAGAGAGGAAGCGATGGATGGTCGGGATCACAGGCTGCGTATGGGTAACGTGTTGGGCGTGTATTGCAAACATTATCGCTGAGGGTTAACTGGGTGCATTGCAGTGAAAATTCTTGGAGCAAATAGTAGCCTGGGTCTATTTGAGAATCTTGCTTTTAAATTCGAATCTTCTTTGAAATTTGCTGCTGTGACATATTTTGGATGTGTAGCCTATATCGTTTCTTTAACCCTAATTGTGTTTTGATGATTAATTGCTGAAACCGCTTAAATACTGCCGTAATTGCCGATCAATCAATCAATCAATCAATCAATCAATCAATCAATCAATCAATCAATCATTGAGAGTATAGAAGGCCTAAACTACGATATGCACTCGTGTGTTTTGTGTAATTAAAGTTATATTAAAAGTCCAGTTCCATCTCAAGATTACTCCTTCAGGCCCCAACGATAGCCTTTTTAGTTGCTGTCAACTGCGGCGGAGATCGTGTGTGCACTGATTTAGCTACAATCTACTTTTGTGCTCCAAAGTAATCTACCAGCTAAGGCCTACTTAATAACCGTCGAGATATGCAGCAACATCTTTTATCTTTTTTTGAAAAATGATACGCAATATACTGCAATGAATTACAATGGTGCCCGTCTAATAACCAAAGTATTATCTACAGCGAGATATCGCGTGACATAATTTGACAATATTCACGTAGGTCCACTCAACTGTAAACGATCCCTGAGCCATTGATTTCCTTACAGCGGGCTTGATTGACGATCCTATCCAGCTCAATGGATATCGATCACATCATGGATTATTATCAATAAAACATCGCAGCGTGTAAAACAATCGATGAGTCTTTGTTGCATGTTCCTGTTTGTGTGCAGACGATGTCGACGAAGTCTCGCTTGTATACACAAGGCTTGAGGTAAGCGTGAGGGGTCATTCATTAATTATATAACGCCAGAACTGCCACTTTTACCCTTCCTACCCATCCGATACAACGCACTATAGCGCCAGACCAGACCACCCCAAGATGTCATATAGAAATTAAATGTATGTTGAAGTACCCATCCCCAGAAAAAATTCAAATCTCAAACGGAGCCAAAAATAGAATTGAAGCCGTCTGAATGAAACGTTTTTCGTCATAGTCCTTTATTATAAAAGTATTCTTCAAATTGAAAAAAAAATCAATTTAGAAAAAAATGTTAACTACACTTGATGAAAAAATTGGAGGCAAACGTAACATCATATTTCCAACATTTCTAAAATGGCGTACCAACTCACCCCTTATAACCGGTTATTACTAAATCCTTACCCACCCAATACCCACCCTTAGCGTTAATATGTAATATGTTAATATGGCCCCTGAGCTTATCTGCCATTCTCTGGAATTGGGACTAGATTTGATCTACACATTCGTCTTCGTTTATTGGAAAGAGGTCGTGGCTCGGTTCATACAACATTCATCACTTCTGAGAAGCTAGCAGTCCACGCCTGGTAGCTTTTTGTGAAGAGTAAACAATTGTCAGGAATGCTAGTTATCTAGGTGTAAGCCGAGGCCTACTAGAAGTTTCACCCAATAATTATTTGTATTCAAGGTTGTCCAATATTGGTCCTATTGGCTACCGCAGTGCTAATTTGTGCATAACTGAGTCCGTGTTGGCCATACACTGTTGCGCGGTAGTATTGTTGGCGTAGCCTATTTGTATTTTAAAATACATGTAAAAGAGAATCAAATTATCGACCTAGGTAGACTATGCATGGGCCTGCATGTATACTACATGTCACTGAGTACGGTGAGCATCAATAGCTCTGATAATTATCCACGATCTGATTTTAGTCGTCGCGTTATTTTTGTTCCATGAAAATTTAAAACCAAATGGCTGTCTATTGAACAACTGGTCCTCAATCCTTTCTCGTTTCTGTTTAAAATCTCCGTTTGAAGTCGCCACTGTCCGACGCTTGAACTGTTTCGCAATAACCGTGCTTAAAATCTCCGTAAAAATCGCCACTGGCACGCCATTTCAATCCTTTCTCAAGAACTCTGCTTAAGATCGCAATCTAAATTCGCCTCTGGGGGACGTTTCGGTTGCAGAAGATTCCAATGAAGGACTTTGCCGCTGAGATCCGCGCGCACATGGACGTGGAGCAGTTCTTGAGCCAGGCGCAGCTGATGCTCGACGTACAGGAGACGGACATGGTCGAGATCCTCAACTGCATGCTACACCACCTACTCGACCGCGAGGAGTCGGCGGCGGCCTTCCAGGAGGCCATGAAGGTCCTCTT
The DNA here is from genome assembly GCA_034695025.1 of Chamaedrilus cognettii. Classification (NCBI taxonomy): domain Eukaryota; kingdom Metazoa; phylum Annelida; class Clitellata; order Enchytraeida; family Enchytraeidae; genus Chamaedrilus; species Chamaedrilus cognettii. The sequence goes on along the minus strand of JAQIWG010004583.1, from coordinate 9,811 downwards.
CACCGACAGCTCAGGTGCGCTGCTTCAACCGCTGGTTCCACATTTGATCAGTTTTGTATTTAATTAGTCCTGAAAATGTACGTTATAGAGATTTCACAGAAAGGCCTAGGCTTATCGGTAGAGTTATTTGATGGTCAGATCAGGTGTACAAATTGACATAAAAATTCTACGAGACCAATCGGCAAAATAGCTTTTGAAATGCTTCAGCTTTGACAAAGACTGAAGGGGTTATTTGATACAGGCTATGCACTTGGTTTTTTTAAAAGCTTGGAGCGTTTATTTACATGTACTGTAGTTGAAGGAATTACATTCAGAAATTGACATGCATTATTAATAAAAGGCATGCTGTTTGTTTCAGCCTCTTTGACAATGAAGTGAGAGATCATTCGCTGTTTCCAAAAATTCAACGAATATTTAAATGAGAGCAGTGCTTTCATTGCTACAATTTTATTATTGATATTGAATCCTGCATCTGACTTTCAGTGCCAGCTTTTTGAAATGTTACAAAAAACCAGTTTTCCTGACGATATTGACGCTGCCAGCCGACATGATGGCCCAACAGAGGCCGCGGGGCGGGCGCACCGAGGCCAGGCATCATGGATCGATTCCCCAGACGTCGTCCATTGATGCATGACGTTATTTCGTTATTTCTGGCCGCCTTTAATAACTCCCATCGAGGCAATGTTATTTTTAGAGAGGAAAGCAGCGAGTCGTGGCGCCCTCTGAGGCATATTGTTGTAATGATCTCATTATTACTGCCACTCCAGTGCCGCCCCGGAGCTTAGGCGTCAATCATGGAGGGGCCAGGGAGTTCGGACCCCCCCCCCCCAATATTTTGAAACCGCTGTTGAGAGTTGAGACTCCGCCAATATTTGAACACATGCCGTACAAACTTCATAAAATACGTACCCCGTAAATATATATTTGTAATCACACGTATAGGCCTACTTGTTGTAATATATATTCTGTGTATAAATGTGTACTTAAATGTGTAAATGAAAATAAGAAGAATTCTTATTACAAGCGATGAATAGTTGGCACTGTGCCAAAGGTGGGCGGAGCTAAGTGGAACTATTATAGCGCTACTGTATGTGGTTGCAGTGCAGCTGCTCAGCAAGACGCTCCAGTGCACCTGTTCTACATATGGAGGGGGTTTCGACTACGACCAGTCCTGGGTCTGTGTCCTGTGAGTGTACCACTACAGCTTTTCTTATTCGGTATCTCCCGCAGCAAATCGGGGACCAAGAATAACGGTTAGCATCCCAGAGCTCTGCAGAAGAGAGTCGCAAGAGGCGACAAATCAAAGGGTCTTCATTTATCGACCCTAAATTCTCTAGTTATAGGCTATTTAGCACGCGCTTGCTGAAGGTAATTTTAAAGTCACGTAGTCTGATAAAAAATATTCACACAAATTTATGGCCCACTATTTCAGCGGATTGAATTCGGCCTTCTTAGAAAAAATTTCTAAGAAGAAAGATTTCTTGTTGTCTTTGCAATTTGATTTGCATTGAGCTTTCTCTTTGCAGGAATATTTCAATTTTCTTAGACCAACATGCGGAGCAAAATATTTATCCTGGCGTTTTCGATTTGCCTGAGAAATTCCTCCTGGTCTTAAGCCTTACGCACGTGCGCTGCGTGCGCGTACCATACATTGTAGATGCCAAGGCGTCTGGTGCGTGTGAAAATTGAGCTTCTGTTAATTTAACTCTTTCGCCGGTTACAGTAACGGTCAGGTGTTGCCCTGTTTACGACCGTAGGGCGGCCCTGCAAGATATATGCCTCCTGTTATATTGCTAGGAAAAACCGGCCACCGACGATGTACGTATGTATACATGTATACATACATGCACTTGTAGCGCACAAAAAATATGTCATGCAAACGGAGATGGAAAAAAAATCATTTGCTTGAATCGTAGGTGCGGGAAAGTACAGCAGACTACATGCAGAAAGCAGATTTGAAAAAATAAGTTTTAAGCTTGGATTTAAAGGCGAAGAGAGACTTAGCCGATCTAATGTCCTCCGGCAGATGGTTCCACACGGCCTCGGACGCGCTGGTGAAGGTCCGTTGTCCGGTGAAGGTGTTGGATACGATAATGTTGGTGTTGGAAAGTAGGCCAACTATACAGAGTGCAGGTCTATTGCCGAATGGCTGATTAAAGTAGATCGTATGTTGGATGTACATTCAGCCCTTTCTTTTATCAGCGTAACCAATCGAATCGTAGCTTATAAAAGCAAGTTGGTGTCCTACTGGAAAAACGCCGATGATTGTTTAAATTCGCACCGAGTTTCATAATTATTACGTTAGATGATTGATCCGATTTTCTAATTTTTTTCTTGAATAATGCGAAAATAATGTATGCATGTTTCCGGCACCAGATACTATAGGCCCTAGTGCTGCATTCAAGGACGGATCCAGAATTGGTTTGGGGGGGAGGGGGTGGATGTCTCCAGCGTAATCCTGTCAGGTTAATGATTTCAGCTTTTGAACTGGCAGTGCATTTTTTTACAAACAGAAGTCGTGAGCGGAGTGGTGAAACGGTAGGGCTTTTTGCACCACGTTGCCAAATCAATATCAACGCTCATCTTTTTCTTCCGATGATCTTCATCGGGTCATGCCACTTAACTACTATTTACAATAAAAACATCGATTGAGAAAACTCGACGCATATGATCTTTTCGAGCCGCGCTGTCACTTCGCCTACTGTTTAATCAGCGAATTTGCTGGGACTAAAATATTAGGCAGCCAGCATTGATAGGCTAGTTTAGTCTTCCTGGTAGCCTGGGAGGCAGCGAGCTATTAATTTATTGGTAGTTGTTTGACTATTTTGTTTTTCTTACTCGCTGCTTTCCGAATAAATTACTTGACTCGATTTTCGTGCTGGTGGGGGTGGGATGCATCCCCCCAACACCCCCCTCGATCCCTCTTTGGCCGTATGTGAATCGTTCGTGTTCGTTTGTGCCGCCACAGCTGTACAGTAGCGTCGGTGCAGAAGCGTCACGTGGCCATAGCGCGTCTGCGCAACCCGGCCAATCTCGGGCGCACGAGTCAGGAGGTCTGGTTCATCATCCTCGTCGTCACCTCCACGAAGGAGGTCAGTCACCTCCCTGCTCAGTGAACAGTGCTCACTCATTTGTCAACCAGAGAAAACTATCTTACTCGTTACAAGCGTATATACAATCGAATCAGTAGCTAACCAAATCACCTGAGAAATAATCCTTTCAGCGTTTGCCATGCACTGAAAAAGGTTATAAAATTTTGATTAAATTTGCAAAAGGAACTTAAAATTGTTAAAGTATTAAGCCCTAGAATATGCAACAAGAGTACTGGCACGTTGGAACTGGTCAATCCCTGCCGTGCAACTTCCATATCTTCGTTTATTTGCAAATGCATGAGCTGTCTGGCCGCCATGCAGCATAACACATCTTATAACAGCAATGCCCGCGCAGGCTAGCCTAACATATGAAACAAAACAGGCGCTAACATCAATTAACCTACTCAAAGAGGGGTATTTTCTTCTATCTGTGCAGAAGGGCACAAAGAATGCCCTGGAGACCGGGCGAACATTCGCCACCCTGTTCGCTGACATGGACCTTCGTCTGCGTCTGTTGGGCGCTCGCAGCGAGAGTGAGTTCAAGCAGTTCATGTGGGAACACATGAAGGAGCTCGCGGAGGAGCAGTACGATGAAAACTCCAAGAGAAAGTTCTCCGTCGACTCGGAGTTCAAGGTCGACGAGACTCCAGCCAACGTGAGGATGTGTTAGCGAGCGCTTCAATGTATGTTTATTCAAAATAAAAACGCTCAGCTCTGGATCAAATAACTCTTACAGCACCTTATTTGTCCTCGCACCAAGTTAATTTGACCTGTTGGGCCTAATTGGGGGTCTAGTCTAATTTGAGTACCCTAGGCCATTTGAGTACCCTAGGCCATTTGAGTACCCTAGGCAATTTGAGTACCCTAGGCCATTTGAGTACTCTAGGCCATTTGAGTACCCTAGGCCATTTGAGTACCCTAGGCCATTTGAGTACCCTAGGCCATTTGAGTACCCTAGGCCATTAGAGTACCCTAGGCCATTTAAGTACCCTAGGCCATTTAAGTACCCTAGGCCATTTGAGTACCCTAGGCCATTTGAGTACCCTAGGCCATTTGAGTACCCTAGGCCATGGTCTAACCATTATTTCTTAAGCCATGATGTTAATTAGTTGTTGTAAATTGGTCGTTGTAACTTAGTTGAGCTACGAGTTAATGGGACCGCTTTGTGATTTTAAAAGCTATTTATTGAGTTAGTTTTTTGTTGTAAATTAATGCGCTCGCTTGACTATTTGTTGAGTTAGTTGTACATGTAGGCTGTTAGATTATAACTATTTATTATGGAATTGCGCGCGTATGACCCCGCCAAACTTTTTCTTCCGCATTGGCTTATTGCTAGTAATTCGGACAATGCTTAAATCGATGATTATTTTGTCCCAATGTGAAAGGCACAAAAAGAGCATTAATCTTACGATTGGATCAAATTTCAGACACAATCAGAAGGGTTCTGGATGGCGCGCGGGCTCAGAGCGGACGCTAAACGACGGTTGCCATATTACGCATCGGATTTCAAAGATGGCAAGTTTTTGGCTCGTTTGTATTAAAATATTTGACTAACATCGTAATAGACCTTCGCATAACAAAATTATGTCTCATCATATCAAGATCATATCCTTGGCAGATGCGATAACGTCTTGTTTAACTGGCAAATGACAGTTGGATTAAGAATGGTAAGACGATATACAATTTTGAGTTAAATAGTACACGCAACTGTACGTGGTTGTCAATAATTTGTAACTATATTTCTGAGCAATAATATTATCCACAAATTTAAAAGAATACGAAAGAACATGTTACGTTGATCGCATTGTAACAAATAAATATCCATTGAATAATTTTTTGTCCATTAAAATTTCATCGAAATTACGCAATGTTAGAACATTGCAAGAGCAGTTTTGATTCTGACAAGATTCTGTAGACTCAGCAGTTTGCACAAACCACTATTTACTGCCTAACAGGGTTAAAGTGAAACAGGTACTTTACACAGAACCACGAATAGCCTAATGTCTAACAGGGTTCTGTGGACCCAACACGTTGCACAAAACCATCTCGACAACTTTCTTCCTCTACTTCGCCTGCATCCTTCCCGCCATCGCTCTCGGAGTCCTCAACTACAACAACACCGGAAAACTTATAGGTACCGCAGGCTGAAATTGTTTTTGAATTGTTGTGATAGAAGCACGATGGAAATGCGTGCGTCTTTATTTTGCCACTAGGGCGGCACAAAGTAGCGAAACGCAAAGAAATGAGAGTTACAAAAATACAAACTGTGAAAGCAGTCCGAGCAAGGGATATCAGCGTTGATAATTACATGTATATTAGTCATTTGGTGTAGCTTCGTCACATAATTAGACCAGCTTCAATAGAATGTATCATTGAATACGTTAGTCTGTGCATCAAACCAATAGACCCATTTTTGGCTGACATCTATTTGTTACTAATAAAAAATTTTGGTTGATTGAACATCATAAATATCAAAATCATTACAAGGCTAGACTATATTCACATTATGCAGCATTTAGAGCCTATATGTGATCTAATTTTGAATATTTTAGGGCCTTAAGTCCTCGAATTCAAAAGATTATAAAACATATGACATTGTTTATGCTGCAGATGTAAGGAAGACGATCTACTCTCAGACAATAGGCGGCTTGGTGTTCGCTGTATTCGGCGGCCAGCCAATGGTCATTCTGCTTACAACCGCGCCCTTGGCTCTCTACACTAAAGGTAGACTTACATTACGTCTTCCGGGAACACTGTGTTCCGGAAAAACCTCAATTTCACGCTTGTTTAAGCTTCTATTTTTTACTGTGATCTGCTTTGATGTTGAATACAAGATATATATGATTGAAAGCATTATAAAGCTTTATTGTCTTGCAGTGATCTATAACATCTGTGAGGAGTGGGGGTGGGACTTCCTGGCGATGTTCGCGTGTACGGGGCTCTGGAACTCTCTCTTTCTCCTCATCTACGCCTTCACTGACGCCAGCAAGCTCATGAAGTGGTGCACGAGGTCTGCTGATGCCAATTTAGTAACATTTTTTATTTATCTTTTATTTACACTTACTGCTTTGCAACTAAACCAAATATACACGTCTAACAAGGCTTATTGTGGAGAAATGAGGTTAAGAGAACAGGGACTAATCTCCTTCATGATAGCATTAAGTCCAAAGAGCCACCCCCTCTTCTTTAGCTGCCTTTTATGACTCGCCTGATGAACTCTGGGCTGCAGACCTATTCTCTTGTACCCCAGTCAACAGAGGTTTGTTTTCAAGAAGTATTTATTTATTGCTGTGCTTTTTGCAGATCGACTGAGGAGATCTTTGCACTTTTCATTTCAATCGCTTTTGCCGTCGATGCTTTCAAGGACGCAGTCAGCGGTATGTATTATATATTGCATTTGGTTAAATTATATGTTGTCCGATTCTTTTTCAAACATGGACTTATGACATATTATATCAACTGAGCAAGGTTTGGCAGGGGCTGAGTTTTGTATGGAGTTTGTGTGGAATGCGTTAAAGCGCGCGCTTTATAAATAGTCAGTCATTTTGATCCAAAATGGCTGAGATGTCAAATTTTTTTTGAGATATATTCTTTTTTTGTGCACAAAATTGTAGGCCTATGTCCTATTTTATGCCTTCCACTCATGGGACTATTTTAATACCTCATTGATTTTGCTGCATTATAGCGAAGAAAAATGATGAAAAAGGTTTCAAAATAGCGCCATGCCAGACAGACTCGTCGAGGCTCGCTGCGTGTCTAGGAGGCTGGAGTGGATGCTTTGCTAAGTAAAGTCACAAAGTCTCAAAGTCACAAAGTCCAAAGTCGCAAAGTGCATTTTAACTAAAATATCCGACGAGCGTTTAATACTGCAGTGGTATTTCTATTTATATACTTACGACAGTGACTGAGGCCGCTAGTCTCATGTCACTGGGCTACAGATGTTTTGAAATAGTGCTTAGAGGGCATTTGACAGAAAACTTTTACCAGGGATCGATAAAACGATCTATTTGCTTCGTTCAACAAGAACTTCTGAGCAAAATTGTGACCTTCCTTCTTCCTCAGATCATTTGTCAGCCAAGGACAGGACGATTGATGGATAATGTTGCATCGTTACTCGAACTCTGAGGACCAATCTCTGAGGGCCAATAGTGGATTCGATCTCTGCGAGCCAATAGACGCTTAAATCTAGTTTTTCACTGCGACACGAAGACTATTGTTGGCTAGGCCTCTTGGATGCTTCCTTGAAGAGTCTATAATGTCAGTGTGGTTGGTCAGAGCGAGGCTATTTACGGTGGTTTTATGTTGTCTTGAACAGTCTAAAAATGTCATTTTCGTTTTTCTCAGTGAGATAAGCATTTTTGTTGTTTAATATTTGATTGAACTGCGTAGAAGTGCCTACTTGCCATCCACTTGATGTCATGGCAACAGCAAAATTAGTCTCAATGCTTTCACGAGTATGTAATGAAGCGCGTATTGAACTTACACTATTACTGCATTAATATTGTTCCTTTGGATGCGTGCGGCTTGAAAAACTCTTTCTTAATGATAAATAATCACCAGTTTATTATCCGTTTCCAACGGGTGTGTGCTCAAAGTGCCCTGAAATTCGGTTTTCATACTTTACTGAGAAAGTTTTTGAGCCACGCGCATCCATAAGAATAATATAGCGTAAGTTTAACCGGTAAAGGCTTTCCAGCATTATAGCGCTGCAAAGTCGATGAAAATCAATGAATATGGTGCCATCTTGCTAAATCTTGTTAATGCATTTTTAGTAAAATGGCAGACTTGGGGTTCGATTGTCGCGTGCAGATTTCAAAGAGAACTACCACTCGGCTAACTGCGATCCGTCGAAGGCCAACGAGAGCCTGCGCGCGGAGGGAAAGAGGGCGGAGACGACTACTCGGGCCGCCCTGGGAGGGGTGACGGTCGTGAGCGAGGTGGTGGGCACCCTGCCGACGGAGTGTTTGCGGGAGAACAGCCTGCTCTACCTGCTGCTCATGCTTGGCACGGTCTGGCTGGGGCTGTCCCTCTACAACTTCACCAAGACGTGAGGGATTGCGTTTGCTACATATCAAGACGGCCCCCTCCCTGGCCGTATTCACGGCGAGACTCAAAACTGAACTGTTTACCAGATCATATTTGTAATTATTTTGGCTGGATAGCAAGTTTTCATTGAAACTGTTGTTCTTTAGCGGGATGGGCTTCTTTCATATGTATGAGTATTGTCGAATTGCAATTTTTCTGACTGTTGTAACATTGGTTGTGTGCAGCGCCTGTGATGACTTCGGTCATGTTGCGGCGCTCTAAAAATTGTCTAAAAATTATTATTATTTTATTCTATTTATTTATTTTTCTGTGTGATCGGTGGTCTGGGGGATGGTGGTTTAGATATAATAGCTAATAAAGTGGTGTGTAGGTCCTGTGTTGTGATGCTCGATTAAAAAAGAACAGGCGACAACAACAGGAACAAGAATTGCGCGTCAAAATCTGCCTCTGGTGGTGTACACATGCACGATTTTGAAGGCCTGGTAATACTACTACTCCAGGAGTGGTTTATGGAACCAAAAATGCAATTCTTGTGCTAAATTCTTGGTAAAGGGGGATGCAAATAGCCGGAGGGGTAGAATGAGTCACTTTTTTGCCTCATTTTCCCCTAATTTTTTTTACCTTTAAAAATGTGAACATGGAAAAAAAAATCATACTAGTAGTGGGAGGGATGCATCCCCACTCGCTTATAATGCAGAATCTCCCCTATTCCACTCCTGTTTTTTAAGGAGCAGGCGTAACGCTACTGCTATTTTATCGGGATAAAATAGCCATAAAAATAACACTGATATTTTCAAAAAATCAGTTACTGAAATATCAGTCCAGATATCTCTGCTGCTGCAGCCCGTTCCTCAACGCAAGCAAGCGAGAGTTGCTGGCCGACTGCGCGCTGCCTGTCTCAGTACTACTCATGTCTTTCTTTGGATCCTACGTCTTCAGAGACGTCAAGCGTATGTGTGCTTTTTAATGAAGTTAGTGTTAATGTGTTTTTAAAGTGTCAGCATGTGCTCGGACGTGTAGGCCAATGCTTTACATCATATACAAAATATATACTTTTAGTCATCCACATTACATCACTTGCTATGCAGCTATTTTATCGCACGGTGACCGTTTTGTGTTACAGTGTTCGCTGTTTGCTGTACAGGTTATGCAGTATGTTTTTTAATTAGATTTTTTCAAAGGCTGTCTTAAAAGTATCTTGTATCAAAAATTTCTATATCATTTGTATTCAAATTTTTTCTTGCTCGGTTTGTGATTTTGAAAACTTGCAATTCACAGTTGTATGGTGTTCATAGGCATTGATGATTAAGGTAATTGTGGTATTAGGATTGTCCTGCACGGAGAGGGCAGGATATAAGACTATGCTGGCAGTGATTAATTGCATTTGTTCTGAGAGAATCGGAACAAATAGTGCTGAGAAACAGATTCCAGTGGAAGGGACATTTGATTGAGTAATTAATCGCTTTTGGTCTGAGAGATCAGATGTCCGGTGAAGGTTGATTTGGTGGGATAAGTGTATTGCTTTGTTCTGAGTTTGGTCTGATTGCATGTCTTTGCTATAAAATTTATTTGTTCGGATTTTACTCGGATTCTCTAGTTCGATTCAGTTAGCCTGTAGTCTGTGGACCTCGGCTATACCAATAGAAGGTATATAAACCGAGGGAAACAGGATG
>JAQIWG010004582.1:0-15770 GCA_034695025.1 Chamaedrilus cognettii | reverse complement strand
AATAAATCAATTAAATTTGCTAAATATTATGTAGACATACGGCTGAAAATAAACGTTTTTGGAGGTTTTCCTAGAATTACCGCCGTCCATCGCCATAAAATTAATGAAGCGGTTCTGTGGCGGCCCTCTAACACAGAACCAGACAGCAATAGTCTTCGTAGCTAGCCCCCCCCCCCCTCCTAAGCCCCCAAAGCACACCCCCCCCCCCACCCGTTCCTAAACACCAAAAATCTACACCTAACAAAGAACAAAAAGTTAGCAGCGGTTTTGCGAGCTGTGTTAATGCCTGCTCGTTGTAGCATGCACCGTTAAAACGCTACTTCTGCTTAATGCGTCAGTTCCGATGCGAGTTCCAAGGTCGAATGCACGATGTAGATTCGAACAGTGGAGAACCGGTGACATCGGACCGGATCGCTGCGAGGTACGGAAAGGTTAATCGTCAGGATAAACCTACGTCCAACTTGTCTGCAGAAACAAACGGCCGCAGGAGCAGCTGCCCTGTTTACGTACCACGCCCACCCATGTAGAACCAACTGTGACAGCCACGTAGAGTGACAATTCTCAGCGGGGGAACAAGAATTTGAACAGGGGGGCAGACATTTGGCGCTCTGTCCACTCCACGACACTTCTTACACTTTTTCGCTCAAATTGAACTCACGAGCCGGGGGCGGGGGGTGCTGGCAGTTTTTTTTGCCTTTCTCTTAACACGTGACCACAATTTCAAACAGGCTAGGGGGGACAAGACGATATTAGACAAAGAGAAAGGGACGGGGAGGCAAAATTTTTCAGTTCGTCAGAGCAGGGGGGCATACGCTTAATTTCCACAAAGAGCAGGAGGTGGGGCAAAACTATAGAATAATGTTACAATGTTCTCTTTTCTGAGAGCAGGGGAGGCAGAGACCCCAGCAGGGGGCAATGCCCCCCATGCCCCCCCCCCCACGCTACTCCCCTGAACTGTGACCAGGGCTTATTTAATCATCCCCTTTCCAGCTTTAACAGCGAAAAAACGATACTTAATTTGGTAGTGGGTGGTGTGCATTCCGCACCGCCCCCCCCCCCCCCATCCCCCCTCCACTAGCATGATGATTAAAATCTGTCAACTTTTTGGCAATTTCAGCGATCAACCTGCTATGCTTTTTGTGCAAATCGAACCAATGGATTCAATCTTTTTTAAAGTAGACCCAATTTGAATCTTAATATGTACCATTGCAATCAGTTGCGAATATATTACCATCACCAACTGGCTTGTAACTTTGTATAGCTAGCCATTTCGCTAAAACGATAACTTCAAATTCAAATTCAAAAATTCAAATCCGTTTCATTCGCTTATTCAGTTTTACTTCATAGTAACAAAGAAGTTTTGTGGAAAGTTGAGGTGGGGCAAATGCCCCATACATGTACCTAACGAGGCCACTGATCTTGCGTTAATCGGGCGATGAGAAAACGGAGTTAGTTGGTCGCATCCAATTTAACGCAACGCTCCGGCCGTGAAGCGATACGACCCCTGGCGGGATTGGGGCTGTCAGCACATAGAACAATACGACTCGCGTTCGATAATTATTCACTCCCATTCTTCACCGAGACTGAATCGTTGATTGGTTGAATTTACTTACCGTTACTTAAGCCTACACATTCTATCCGTAACCCCTGCAGGCCTGGGTACAAAGAAATTGGCTTGCAGCCCATAGCTCCCGAGCGAGTCGTAAAAGGCCATTAAAGAAGGGGGAGTGGTTCTGTGCCGGTGTCTGGCTCTCTTGCACAAAGCCGGACTGTACAATATTGTTGTTGACAATGCGACACACTAAAATAAGACAGATTCTATTCATCTAAAATCACCGTGGATTGTGTACTCGCTCAAACATCGTTCATTGCCTGAAAATCAGATCAATCCAAATCAAATCAGTTTTGAATCCCGCCTGAAATTTGAATTAGGCTACAATTTTTTGAGCTTATATTACATGCCAGGGGCCTCAATTACGTACGTTCCTTAAGATTTTCTGAAATCTTATCCAAACTGAAATTTAAAACAAATAAAATCCAATCGCCGACCGCTGTGACGTCACCATACGGTTCGCGCGCGGCTGAGCGGAGATTCCACTAAAAAGTTAAGATTTTCATAAGATTGTCTTAAGACAATCTTGATCGCTTCCTGAATGAGGCCCCAGTTCTTTTATAGTATTTTCGTGACGATTTTTCCAAAATGCTTAATAAATTGTTTGCCTTTCCGCGTCGTAGGATTTCATTGCTAACTGGCCTAACAGTGTGCGTGCAATGCAGTACCCTATTTGCACTCGTGTAGGTTAGATATTTCTCTACTTAAAATGTCTTCATTTTGTGTGGTGTATATTGCGTCACCTTGTTTGTTCATTGAATTTTTTTTTTCTATCGGTTTGTCGTTTGCTGTGATTGATTTGATGAAATAAAATTTACAAATCGATTGCATTTCAACGCACTAACTTTCAAGACCACGCGCCTCGCAAATCGTTGCTCGCGTTACCTGCATTTAATTTTTATTAGTCTCGCATGGTCATCATTATTTGCGTTTGTCTCACGATGTAATGTAAGACCGATACGATTTAAAAATTACTGTCAGTTGCGCTATACTGATTAATAATCGAAAATTGCATTCGTGGCTGCGCTGCACGTGGGACATGCCCAGAGCCATGTTCTTTTGCACGTATACACTTGATACTCGATACTGCAAGGGTCCGCTTGAGACACCCCGTACCAACGGCGGACCGGGAAAACAGTTTAGTTAGCTTACTTCAATCCCCTATAGTAGTTCTCAGGTATTTGTCCAACCCACCCTTGAACACAGGAAGGGTTGCCCAAAAAGTAACATTGTTTAACTATTCTTCTGCAAGAAATTCTGTAGCATACGTGTATGTAACTCGAGTCCGTTTCAGTGCAGCACATGCTGATTTACTAAATGTATGGATTCATCAATTTTTAGCAAGAAAACCTTGATACATGTTCGTAAGCGACAGTAATTACTACAAAACAATGTAGCTGCGGCGAATTGCAAAGGCCGACAGGTGTATTGAACGCAGTACTGTACACTAAAGGCGGCTACATTGTAAGACACGTCGTGTTATTGACAGCTTTATGTAATAGTATACAGATACGCCGGAGCACATGCAGCTAGACCTAATTAGGTATCGAGTGTTCCGTTTAGCCTTTAGTCCGTTGTAACATTAGTTCAGCGATAGCCTCGACTCGTTTCGTAGTGAAAAATGTCCTAATTTGCAAAAATTCCGCTATGGTCAAAACGGATAAGAAATCCTAAATTTTGTAACGCCGATGATGATTTACAACTTACATGTATACCTTTGGGACATAGGTGGTGTTGATGGTTTTGGGAATCAAAGGACCGTGTGCAATAACGATAACAATCCAGTTAATAGCGACCTCGGGCCAAGCAAAGAACCGGTGCTCCTTCTTAGTCGATTTTGCGATTTGCCCGGGAGATTCTGGGCTGCAAACAAATTCTTTGTTCCCCGGCGTGCAGGGTATGTGTATGGCCTATTGCTACCGGTTGTATCACGTACACGGTTGATTGGTGATTTTATTTTTCTCTCCGACTAAAAAGCCAATTCAATTAAAACTTATTTTTGACTTGGAACGCTCGGACCATCGAAATACGTGCATTTAGGCTTACTGTGGGCCAAATATCTTTATTAAATTTAAGACACGTGGAAAATGGAGCCAAGTTAAATTGTGCCAATTTAGCGTTTCTGAAGCGATGTTAAAAACGAAGCGGTGTTCCACTTCGGTTAAAAATTGATTACGAATTTACGACTGAACAATTGAACGATTCAACAATTGAAATACATTCATTCACTGTACGTGAATTAGTCTTACGAAATTTAGAAAGCGTTGATAAAGTTACCAAATTCAATTGTGCTAATTTGTCGTTTTAATTTCAATCCAGTTTCAATTGCGTTTTTTTATTAATTTTTTTAAAATTTAACTTCATTGTACATGCAACTGAGAACACACGAAGAATGCACTGAGAGTGCATAGATATACTAAACATCCTTATCAAACTTCAGAAATGAAAGCTTTCTAATTGAGCCTTTCAAATTTACGCAGCCCATGTGGCATAACGCAAGCCGTGCAAACGTCACCGGTGGCCGACAGAACTAATCGCTTCAGCTTGACGCTGTCCGGAATCATGGCGTGGAGGCCTAACGACTCGCTTTAGTGTCAATAACTTCCGTGTCGCTCGGTGGCGCCGCCACGCAAGCATGCAGACGATAGATCGAGTTTGCGCCGTTAGGGAGGCGCGAAACGATGCGAGTTTTCTGCACGTGTTTGCGCTGCTGGGGTGTAGACCAACCCTGCATGAAACCGTGAATCTCTACATGCATGAAATGAATGCGGGTGAAGCCGTCAAGCAAGCACGCAGGGGACGCGTTGCGGAAGTGCGTTGTTGAAGCGCGTTGCGGAAGTGATGATGAAAAGTTGTATGCGCGCTGCCGAAGCGCGTTGCGGAAGCGCGTTGCGGAAACACGTTGCGGAAGAGCGTTGCGGAAGCGCATTGCGGAAGAGCATTATGGAACAGCGGTGATATTTTCGCTCGCTCCGCTTGCGGATATGTACTCGGACGAGATCCCTGCCACCTCCTTTTTAAGCACTATACTACTGGCTAGCGCTAGGTGCAGGGTATATCTTCGTGTTTGAAGCTACCCTTCAAACCAGCAGGAACATATTGAGCCTAAGAAAATGGAAACCCAAGAGAACGGGAACCGAAAACTCGCATCGTTTGTCAGCGGCCCGAAAGTTTCGTAGGACGCTTGGAGTTCTAAAGATGGCGGCGGCGCAGCGCAAACACAGCATAACGCCGCCATATTGACCAACGGCGAACTTGAGAACACTCTAGCTCCTCTGGGAGCAGTGAACCCGCGACAAACCCGGGGTGTTCGACCGACACCCGCAGTACGCTCCAAACCCCTTTGGGCCGCTCTTAAGTGTGTCAATGTATTTGCATTGTATATTAATAACGCGGGCTAGAAATTTGGGTTACCAGACGTTCGCTATTTCAAGGGACGTTCCTCATTTGAGGCCATTTGTCCAGCGTCCCTTATGAACGGCATATGGAACGCTAATTGTCCGTTATTTGGGTCATGACTATGTTGTGTAATCACGCGATTAGGCGCATTGTACGCGTCGCGTCCCGATGAAAATCGGAACGCGCGAATCGTTTTCGAACGTCGCTAACGATATTTTAATTATCAGATTGGCCTGAAATTTTAAACATAGAAACTGCAGCCTAATTAGCATCGTATTGTGCAAATTTGTGGACCGATGTGAGGCATTTCCTCAAAATAATGCGCGTTTGAAAGCAGTACCGAAAAAATTGAGTCTACAGCATTACAATTATTTGCCGCGCATTGCGTAATTTGCGTTGCTACATTCAAGCTGCAAACAAGCAATGCGAAATGCGGTCAAAACTGATGTTCAAAGTGGCCTCCTTGTTCGCGTACACATGATAGAAGACTTGGTTTTACCCGCTTGTGCCTCAGATATGAAGTGCAGTGTCTACAGTTCTTGACGGATAGAGCGCGTCCATCATACCGGCAATCGTGACGTTAATCATCCGTCTACTCCTATGCTTGAAGAGTGTCAGCTGTTTGATCACAAAATAAATGGATCGAGAAAAACAAACATCGGCCGTGGCCGTGGCAGAAAAACAAATTCCGCCTTCTGTCTTGTATACTATGCTAACAAGAAGAACGCTTTCAAAGCCATTCACAAAAACCATTATTATTTTTTAAATTGCTCGGAACGTTGCTCGATTTGCTTCAAAATAGCTAAATTGCTGGATAATTGCTCGATCTTGTCACTTCTCGGTTCACTGCTCGATCTGAGTCATTTTCTTCGGCAATCGAGCAATTGCTCGACGAGTGAGAACACTGAAACTCGCACTTTTTCAAGTGAACACGCACACCGCCTTTTTAAGACTGCCGACGCTACTGGGTCGATCCATCAATTTTCAGAAGTTTCTGAGCCCCCCATCCCACTCTGACGCCCTTCCAATCTTCCATCTCTTCATTCCTCAATGTGCTTCATTGACCATGACACATACATGTGCATGTCACAATATTTGCTGTTCTTCTGCATCCCGATGCTTCCACAAGGCCTCCATGGCAGAAGAAGCGCTGACATGCCGGGGGAGGGGGGGGGAGAGAAAGAAGGTGGCGGGGGAGGGTAGGGGATTGGGGGAGGGGGGGCGGTCCGACCGTGGCAGCCCCGAATAATAATCAAAGACGCAGGGCTAACTTTGCTAACTGACCGTGGTCAGTTAGCGTCGCTGACCGTCCCTGAGCGTCGCCAAGCTGACTTTCGGTACACAAGACAACGTCAGTCATCGTTTGAAACTACAATGACCCTCGTACTATTAAACAAACAAACTGACAAAAAACAAAGCAAATTGAGACGAAACGTCCTGATTTTCATCAGACAGTTAATTTTTTGGTCTCCCTGCATGATGCTCGTGCTATAAAACAAACAAACTGATAGAAACAAAACAAACTGAGACGAAACGCCCAGATTTCCACAGACAGTGAATTGTTTGTCCCCCTTGTTTTGAAAGTCATTACGGTGCGCCTGCTTCGTGAGCCCTTCCGCAGTGATTTCCTCACAACGCGAGTTGTCTTGCGCCATACTTCATCCTCAACGTGCACACGTTATAATCGCACGCGTCGCTGTTTACGGATGCGAATCTGTAGGAACGAGATTAAATTCGACGCTTCGTCCCCCTTCCGTTGATATATAGGGAACCCAGCCCGTCCATCGCTATTTACCTTCACTTCTCATCTTTTCCGCGTAAAAACAAAATAAGCCAATGTTTGAAGGTCTAACTCGACTATTAGTTAGAACTTGTTCTTAGAAGTTTTGCATTGATTAAGAACTATTCTATAAATTTATTGTATACTTAGTTGGTCAGAAGGTCGAACTACTTCGAAACGTAATTACGTATTATTATTATAACGTAATGTTATGCCACGTTAGCCTATTTGTGAAGTAAAGCAGTGTGCTCGACTTAGTGCAAAATACATTAAAACATTAAATTTGCGTTGTTCTGCATGAAACTATAAATCTTTGCCTTTAAAGTTACGAGCAGATAAAAATTAATACCGCATGGCATTATTGGCATACGATGAAAGCCATTCTGCGCCGTGTCGGTTTACTGAAATTGGCACTCGTACAAAAATATGCTATTTAATATTTATTAAATATAAAAAATAATAATGTTATTTATTTTAAAATGTTTATTGATGATGGCGCCCTTTCCAAAATATTGCAAGTCTCTTGATGACCTTCCGAGGCGTGTGTGTTCAGAACTTCAGGTAGGCCTAGACAGGGGCGTAGCCGCCTACGGGACGGGGGGACTCGTCCCCTCACGGACCAGGGCGTCCCCCATGATTCTAGGGCTTCCCCCAAAATTTATCCAGGACCTCCCAAAAAGTTTACAATTTCTTGTCAGCACCCCACCCCTCCCCCCCCCGCTCGTGGTTTCTGCACCAGAGTGAAGAGTGATAAAGCACGCCATGCTGTTTACAGATAAGTATTTAAGAAACCTAATTTTTCTCGAAGAATTTCGTTTCCCCCACCGCCATATCCGTGACTGCACCCCTGGGCCTAGGCCCTAGTTTTGAATTTTCGCTGTCAAGAGAACTCTTTTCTGACGGACGATGTTTACCACGCTTAAATAAAAAGTCGTATGGCTGCTTCGCTTGATGAAGTTCCGTTCATTCTGTTTCGCAAATTTTTGTTGCCGCAAATATAGACCGGACGCACACGAGACTGTTTTGGGCTTGATATAGCTGTTCTAATTTTGACAAGTTTGTCATAACATATTTAGTGAAATATTATCGAGGAAATCAGCCAGCTTCTTCTTTCTGTAGTATGCTCATTTGCAGGCTAAGCTAGCTTACAGTACATTTGCCTAATTGTTTTTGATAGCTTAGGTCTGGAGCTATAAAACAATTAACGAGAAAGTGGACTTCGGATCTTAAATTCAAGCGCAATAACAAGACGAACTGGGCTGTATCTGGGCTAAACATGACGCATCTGCTGATAGCAGTCACTGATTTTGTTTCTACTTTAAACTCCACAATATCCTAAAAATGTAAATCGGTCAATGAACAATTTTACTTAATTACTTTAATGTTACCTTAACGACATGCCTATACTAAGTGTCATATATACTAATATATATACTAACTGGTCATACAATATTAATTTTGCACGTACATTGTAGAGTCTATGGAGACACTCGACACTATGCAGTCTACGTTCCGTAGACTGCATAGTGCATGGTATGACAGCAAATGTCACAGTATGATAGTAGAGCCAAAGAAACATAGTGTGGTATAGGACGAATGCAAGTTTGCATGCAATTTTGCATGCAACCGTGTTAAGGCGGGCGGACAACCGTTGTCATGACAACGATTTTCTTAACTGGGTTTTATGCACGCTTTGCATGAAATCCAGCTAAGGACATTTTACATTGTAATTTTCTCTAAATGATTGCATGCAAAATTGCAAGCAAAATTGCATGCAAAATTGCATACAAAATTGCGTGCAAAATGTGCATCGTGGAATGGAGGCCTAAGTAACTTACATTTGCTCTCAGTAGACCGAACACATTTTAAATCATAGCAAACTGCCGTGGCGTGCGTATTGCAAAGCAGAATGTCGGTGCAGTTAACTATATTGCGAGCAGTTGTCCTCTGGAGTCTAGATAATGATGCACCTATCGCTGTCACTTCGAACTTGAATGCAAAATCGATTCCTTCTTGGAATAGGGCGGCACGTCCGTGGCATCCCGTTCATAAATTCCTCCTCCTAGTATCAATAAACTTCGTTTTAATCCGCCGATATACTCTTTCATCCGGTCGATAAATCATTCGTTTATTTCGCGTCCTCGCTGTCAGTTATTGAATGAATATCGGCGTGGTTTCGTAACGGGGGAGAAATCGTAATACTGCATGCAAACGCGATAGTTGAGTCTATTCTAATTAGGCCCCCTTCCAATTAATTTTCTTTGAAGTAACTATACCAACTCTCGAGATACGGGCTATCTCGCTTCCACAAGAACTCGCGGAATGTAAATGCAAATTATTTTCAGCAATGAATTATCGATTGACATTATACTATCGGCCAACGTTGGTTCCGAGTTCCCATTCATAAATTGTGTTACTATTATAAAGGCTACAATTTAAATTTTCTGATCATAATGGGACCAATCCGATCCACGGACCTGAAACTTGTTACAACTTACAACGCGTAGGCCTGCCTGCAGCCTACCTATGTAGACTATACAGTGTCATGTACTTCTTCAACACCTCAAACCAATTTTAGTTTCACACGATGTGATCGAGACCGAGCCCGTAATTGTCTGACATCTTAGGTGCAACCATATATATTAGTCGGCCTAGTGCATAATAAGACATTATAATTCCATATCCTCGTTTATTCTCTCAGAGGCGTCAGCGCCAAAACCCACCACGCCAGGAAAATTCATTCGTGAGCGCTCAACTGTCCTGAACATTAAAGGGGCGCGAATAAATTTAATAAAATAATGTGAGGGAGTATGAAATATAGAGAGTTAAAACAACGCGGCCTGATAAATGTTATATCACTAAAGCGAACAACCGCGAACTAAGCGAAGGAGTGAGGGTCCGGAACAAACTCAATTTTGCATGGCATGCTAGTTTTGAATCACATCATGATTGAACTTTGTATCACACCATTTCAATTGACGTTCGCCAGAAGCTCTTGAAACATTCATATAATTCTTTGAAACTAATTGAGAGGGGGTCCCTCGTACCTCCCCCGTACTCTTTTTATCGGTGCTTACGAGTTCATTCAGGATAGATCCAGCTACACACGGGGCGCACTCACTGATGCCCGTAGGATATATCACTAGATTAAGAGATATTTCAATGAATGATTTATCTGATTTCAATGCAATTCCCAATAATCTTGAGATTAAAAAAAAATGAAATGGCAGAATTCTTAATGGGAGTGTGAAATCGTTTTCTCAAAAAATGCATTATTGAAATATTTGTCGCCGAGACACCCAGAATCTAAGGATATTCAAGTTAGGTCCGATGATATCGGACACCGGTCGCACTGGCTGCACCCTGAGCGCAGACGAGACGTCATTGCCGAGCCATAAACTCACGAAATTATATCCCAACAGAGGCCGGACGTCAGGATCTATACTCTATGGGCACAATTATAAAGAGCGAGGAATTAATTTAGAGCTCTATGGGGAGCGAGGGTTTCGACATTCGACCTTCAACTTGACCAGGTCAGATTTCGAGTGAGAGAATAGAAAAGGCCTCTCCAATTTGGCCACAGGTCCCAGGCAATTAGTTTGAGTGAAAGACCTATAGCTGTTCCTCGAATGATTAGTAGTTCATAGCACAGTTCAGTTTAGCCCTTACAAAATAGGAGTAACGTAGCACCTGCTGCTTATAAAACAGGAGTAGTGCACACCAATGCCTCTCAAAAAAGGAGTAGGCCTAAAATAGGCCTACTCAACCATCGTCATTTAAGCGAGTAATGCTACTCCTACCCTTTCTAAATTCGAGAAGAGTTTAAAAAGCATCGTTTTTGGAGTACTGCTCCTACTAAACTTATCCTTGGTTCATAGCTTATTAGCTGAATAGTTGTCTTCAAATGACGCTGATTTCATAATATGCGTCTAAAAATAGAAACTCTAGCCGGACATCGCATGCGAACCATGCGTTTTTCAATTTTCCAACTCTAAAAAGTGCATGGTTCTATGTCCTGTTCAGTGGCGTAACTACGGGGGGGCACGGGGGGGCAGCTGCCCCCCCAAATGAAAGGGCTGCCACCCCAGCTGCCCCCCCAATCCAAAGAAATTTGTATTTTCATTTGGGTTAAACAGTTTTTTTAGTAGGGAATTAGTTTTCTAGGCATATCATTTTCTAGACCCATCATTTTAAGCTGCCACCCCATCATTTTAAGCTGCCACCCCACTGCCCCCCCCATGAAAAAATAACTGGCTACGCCACTGGTCCTGTTTGGAATGAAAGAATGTTGTAAATATTTAGCCAGAGAAGAGTTCAGTCCAGAACAGAACAGAAAAGTTCAGAACAGAACAGCTCAGAACAAAATAGAACAGTTCAGAACAGGACAGTTCAGAACAGAACAGAACGGTTCAGTTCAGAAGAGAACAGTTCAGATAAAAAATCGAAAACGATCCAGACTGAAACAGAAAATCGAGTCCCGTCAGTCGACTTTCGATTGATTATGTTAGTCCTGTAAGAAATTCCAATTGACTCGGAAAGAATGATGAAGTTGACTAACCACCTGCGACTTAATTCGATGCAATAAAAGCTTTGCGCGCCATACGTTACTGTACTCCTACACGAGGACGTTAATGCGTCAAATGGCAGTCAAACACGCTAGACGCGGCCACAATATTTAAATGTAATCATATATTTTTTAATCACGCCCGACTAAAAACCTCGAAGGAGTGCGGCAAGGTAAGAGGCGATTTCGCGCAATTACTAGACTGACAAGAAAACACAAACGTCATTAGTTTTATAATGTAGTAATTAGTTTCATAGTTCATAATCATAGTAAAATGAAATTTTAGATGCACCGCACAGTAGTCTAGAGATAAAAAAAATTGTTAGAGATTATGAAAAAACTAAATAGGCTTTATTTATCGAGGGACAAAATATATAAAGCTGCTACTTGGATCGATAGTTATGATATCAACAATAAGATCAATGATTTTTATTCCATGTTCATTTTATTCGTCTTTTATTTGAATCCACAAAATCATAAGCGTAGAAAGAGTTAAAATAGCTTTATGCAACAGATGTCAAATAACAGTCAACTGAGTGAACCTCTCTGAGGTTAAATAGGCGAGCTAGCATACAATGCAGTTAGGGCTGGTTTCTCCAACACGAATTTAATGGTGGTTCAGGATTTAGCCTATGCAAAGAGGTGGGTCAAATCCCGAACCACCATTAAATCCGTGTTAGAGAAACCACCCCTTAATCATTTTAAGTAAGCACTCAATAGGCTTAGGATATAGCATAGCTTCCATAGGCTTACATTGTCATGTAGTTAATTTGAGCAAACCATATAATAACGATTTTCTATGTCACTCAGAGATACTCCATGACTAAAACCTTTAACTCATTTCCGAGTTTGCTTGATAGTATAACGCGATTTAAATCCAGAAAACAATAAATTTAAATGAAACTTTTTCCAAATCAAATCCAAAATCATGGTGTTTTTAAAATTCTTTTAAGAGGTTTCAAGCACGTATTACCAATTTACATAAGAATATATCAATGTAATAGAAAAGAATCGTAATAGTTTGTTTCTAATAGTTCATTACCTTTGTCCAATTTTTTGAACAGAATTGCAGATTCTGTTCAGCATCCAAATACAAAATAACCATACAATAGTCTTTGTTAATTATTCGATGCTTTACAAATGAAATGAAATTTTGAACTAATGAAATTATTCACCATCATAAAATCAAATCATAAAATATTTTCACAGACAAGCAAATGATACATAATTTTATTGTGTAATCATATTGTGAAATGACAATCGACAACAATTACTTCTTTCCATCCAAATAACAAAACTAGGTGCCAGCAATATACTATCAAACAGCGTGCATCGGTAAATATAGCGAGCATTCACAAAATAAATAAACGTCTCTAGACTAGAAGAATAGCTTACAGAAAATTCACCAACGATGCCAACTGGACAAAGGAGGATGAAAACAAAAACTTGGCAGAAAGAATCAAGTGCGCGTAGAGTTGCACTTGCTACACCCTTCATTACTCGCACATTGAGTGATAAAGATCACTAAGCTGAGTCGCATCATATTTCACCCGAAAATTAGCTCAATATCACAACACAAAAGGAAAATGTTCTATCCCTAGACGATGAAGCCGATGTTAGAACTTAACATCGTCCTCGTTTCCTCCTCCGCTGCCGTTTAGCAATTCGCTGCTTCGCTGAAAAGGATTGATCTGAAACAAATCAGTTGATCATCAAAGATGCACAGAAAACAATAAGATCAACCTAATTTTTGTATTATGATACGCTATTGCATTTAAAATGAATCATTTTACACATCCTTTGACAAAGGGATCCAAATTTTTCGACCACCTTCCCCCGATGCCGCCGTCAGGAGACGAAAGAGACGCCAAACTTAAATATTGTTATTCGCACTAACCTCAAGGTCGAGACGAGGACATGCCGCTATGCTGTAGCCCTGCCTCGCCGCGCTGCTGCCAGGCCTCATGTCCTCATCTCCGCTGGACCCCGCTCCCAAATAGGTCAGAACTAGGTCAGGCCGCTCCTAAGCATTCGCAATTTAATACGATTTAAAATTACAACAATCAATCATAGCAGAATACCATAGCTATCGAGTATCATGTCATATTAATTGCGCCAGAGCAGCACCAATGTCAATGCATCTTTCAATCGGTATTACGATACACTATTGTATTTAAAATGAATAATTTTACACATCCTTTGACAAAGTGATCCAAATTTGACAATTTTCTAATTTCAAAGATACGAAACATTGGCGGCCTGTGGTGCCTGAAATAAAAGGCTAAGTGTCACATTGAATCAACATTATCTTCCAGACAGTTACTGGCATTACATTACATTACATTACAGTACATTATTGTACTGACGCCCCGACCTTGTCTCTGTGAGTGTAAACACCTGCGACAGTTGATTAACCTGTGTAACCCGCTGACTGTACCAGTGCAAAAAATCACCATTGTAACTTGTATGCCACATGTCATATCTGAAAAAAAAAAGAAAAAATATAACCCGCTTCATATATACCTTGTTGCACACGTATCCGTCTTCCGTGAAGTTCCACTTCTGCTCCGTCCCGTCGGATTTGGGCTGCAGGCTGACCGCCAGCCCGCTGACCTCAACGTCTGATTGGCCGAGCAGAGGATGACCCGGCCGACCTCTGACGTCCTGAGCCATGAGGGTGAGGACTAGCTGGGGCGCTGTGCGGCTGCAGATGTAGTCGTTCTAAAAGGAAAAAAATTGTTTTTAAAATAATTTTGTGACAACAGTAATAGGTCACAATTTAATGAAAAACAATATCGGTAACCTGCGGGACGCTGTGGTGTAGCAGCTAAGACATTGGACAAGAGTCCAGAGACCTGGGTTCGAGTCCCCGCGCCGGCAACTATGATACCATGCTATGCTGACCCTTCAGCAGGCTGTTAAACACACAAGCATTACTATCCGATAATCATCATCCACGATCATTTATTATGCTGGGCAATGCATTACTAATGCTATCTAATGCGTTACAGGCTTGCCTGCAACGTTTTAGAATAATCGTCAAATAATAATAACAATAATAATAATAATAAACGTCAAATAATAATAACAAGAATAATAATAATAATCGTCAAATAATTATAATCGTCAAAGACGATTATAATTATCATCGTATTATTAAGCAATCAATATTAATCAATTGTAGTACATTATATAAATCATTTATTAATTAGAAGAAAGAAGAAGAAAGAAGAGTTATGAAGCTGACGTTGATCTGGTAGGCCTTGCGCGTCTCGACGACGATGTCGGTGCTCTGACGCCCGTACGCGCGATTCATGCGCGACCACGTGGCCTTCACCTCTATCATCTGCTGGCTCTCCTCGGGCGCGACAAAGTTGCGTCTAGTTGACGCGCACAGAATCTGATCCTTCTCCAGGTGATCAAAGTCATCCACCTGCGACAGATAAATAGCTGGACGTCTGTTTTGGACTGTGCCCGTTCCATTTCGACACATGCGCATTGGTCTTACAAATTTGTTAAGGTTTAAGGATAACGTTTGGTTTGAATTTCTGTTTTGATTAAAACTAGGGCTAGCAGTAGACGAACGTTTCGTTCAAGGTTGATGTTAAACCAAATCATTAACCCCAAAAAATCAGTGGGAACAAAATGAATGGCATCAAAGAGAATATGGATGGTTTTGGAGTCAGATGGTGCACAGGGGGGATTAAATCATAAACAATACCATTCACATACTTTGCCACAGTCATGCAAATTTTTTTGTCAATAAATAATTCATCCGAGGTGGGGTATGGCCACAAACAAACTCGATGAAGAAAAAGGCATTTCCTGCAACATATTATTTCCAGCAAAAGTATTGCCTACATGTCCATAGCACATGCAAATTCTTCATAGTGAGTCACTGAAGTGCTCTTCAGGCATTTGCAGTTGTAACAACTAAAGCAAGGAACCAGGGAAAAAAAACTATACAAAAAGAGAAGCGACTGACTATCTGCCCGTCCATGGTGAAGAGGTATCGTGCAGGGGTGGTGAAGTGGAGTCTCGTGGTGCTGTTGTCCAGCAGCTGAGCCATGGTTTCGCCCCACACGTACTGAGCCGACTCCACCTTGTCTCCGTTAGAGAATATCAGCAGGCGCTTCTAAAACACACCATCACTTTTCTCTGCGACAAAGAATTTGGATATCACGGATCATGTAGCTTGATGAAAAGAATCATGAAGCAAATGTTGTAGTGAAATTCATGCTGCAAATGTTAATGTATTGCTAAAATATTTAGATTACAATAGGGTAACTATGCAGTCTACCAGTGGTGGCTGCAGGAATTTTGGATGGGGAACGCCACAGGGACGCCACAATTTCTTTGGGGATACTACTACTTTCCTCCAAAACAAACTTCACGAGCGGGGGGGGGGGGGGGTG
>JAQIWG010004581.1:0-15772 GCA_034695025.1 Chamaedrilus cognettii | reverse complement strand
ATATATATATATATATATATATATATATATATATATATATATATAGGACTATCATTCAATGATACAGGCCTAGTGGATATGGGCCTACACTGTGAACTTGAACGATCGAGCTGATCAATTCAATCAATTCTGCCTCTGCTGCCTAACAATTACCATCGGCGTGGGCTGGGTGAGCCATGCTGGAATAGAATCGTTGCAGCGACCTTGCTGACCTAGTAGTGCGGTCAGTAATAGGGTCTAGGTCCGCTGAACCAGTATTGATACCGGATTTGTAATAAGGGGTTGACAAGGCTTAAATGATGCATTTATAACTGCCTATCTCCGTGCCGGCGTATATGCATAAGTTTACACCTGTTGTTGCATAGTTCTGTTTGTTCTGGAACCTGGAAAGAGTTGAAGTGTTGCAGTAGTTCAGAGTGTTTAATTGAGTGTCAGCGCACTTGGACCTCAGGCTGCACACACGTACTGCACTTACACGTCAACATAGTCACATAATTATAGTGAGAAGTATCAAGTTTGGTCGCGCCGCCGCTGCAGCACATCTTGGACCCTCGTGCATGGACAGAACCCGCTATGGCATTCCTCACATTCCATGACAGGCTGAGACTCGCTCTCTGGACCAGAGGTCGACTGTGTTAAAACAACTTGTGTCTCAACTTGACTCCAGCTGGCCCACTGTCTGACATTGTGGTATGAGACTATGAGTTGATGCCAGCGTGGTTGTTCTGAACGCAGTAACCCTGACTGACATTTTATGACTCCATAGCAAATAGTTATTCTTCGATCAGCGGTCAGCCTATGGAGAGGAGACCTATTGAACGTGTAGTTCTGGCTCGGCTACGATGTGTTCCGAGGCAAGTGTTTCCTTCCAGTAGTCTGCAGTCGCTGGCGGCATCACTTACAGGAGCCTACGTCGCACGTTTCACATCATCTTGTTGATCAGAGACAGTGCGTAGCTCATCACATCGTATCATTACATTTGATTCTCAATCCTCGCTTCATCACGTAATGAGTCGGACCCTGAGAACACTTCCAGCGTTTGCTCGTAGATTATACCTCGCGTTGATTCCGCTCGCTGTGACGTCAGCGTGACGTCATGAACGGCGTGCAGGCCGTGCACGTGATAGAGCTGAGGGCGGGGCCTGACGTGGAGCGCACCAATGGGGAGGAGCCTACGCCCGAGGTGGTGGGCGTGGCCGGCCTCGTTCAGCGCATGATTTGCAGATTCTCCGATTCGCCGGGGCGGGGGCGCGCCAACGGTTTGTATATTGGATTGTACTGGGTTCTGTGCGAGGATATGTGATGCTTGAAAAAATACCTATAGTTGCAGGCAATTTGTTATACAGTCTGGAATACCAGAAAAAGTTTGAGAGGTTTAGCTATATTTTGCGTACGACACGAACAAATCACTCTTAATTGGACGTTTAATACGAAACTGTGTTTACTGTTTAGACCTTACAAGCAAGAAAACTTTAAATTAAGAAAATTGTGCCTTTAATATAAAAAAAAATATTACGAAGGGTATTTATTACACCGATCGAACCTTTTTGGCTGCGGTTTATTCTGCACTCTGTGTCTAGGCTCTGGGCTCTAAATAGAACGTGCACTCGTTGTTGATAGCTATCATCAACGCCTAAGCAGCGAGCAGCGATTATAAACATTCAACATCCGCCCCTCAGTGACCGCAGTAGACCTGCACCGGGCCAGCACTGGGCCGCTCGGCCACAAGCCACTTGTGATCCCGATCTGTGAATGCTATGTTTGTGGGCGATACATTTAGAGTGTTTTCATGCTCATAACTATTGCTGTTATTGTTGTTATTTAAGTAGCATTATGCTGTGAATCCTGAACTTTTAATAATAATAATGAGATTAGAGTCCGTTTCACGTTTCACCGAATGAAATCATCGTTGTGCTTTGAGTTGAAGTCTTGAGCCAGTTTTACCTGTAGGCTGGCGTACCATTGCTTTACTAGGGGTATGTCTTCTCTAACTAAGCTGTTGCCTTATTCATGAATTATCTTCTGAAGTTATATAGACTGTATCACTCATATTAATTTTCGCAATTTTTTGTAAATATATATCTCAAAATTTTATGTTCTCTGTAGATTATCTTATTTCCTTTAACCTTCTCGTTCCCTGCAGTGTGCTGCCTATAGACCTGTGTATGGATCACTGACTACCCATGAATGCCTGGCACGCAAGGCCCATTGTCGGCTTGTTGTTGTATAATATTCTTCATGCGCGTATGGTAACAAGGGTTAACAGCGCTATTCTCTGCAGGCCTATGGCAAGGTGACCAGATGAATTTACCAAAGTTATAAATGCTAGTGACTTCAGTTTTCTAAAGGACGGTGCAGGATTCTGAACGCTCTCAAACAATACTTTGATTTTGATTAAATTGTGCAAATGTTTTGATGAAAAAATCAACTATATAGAGCAATATTGCACAAATGTACTAAAGCAAGACTTAACTACCTATTGCTTTTACAAAGTTTACTTGTACCGGATTGTAATTTTAACTTCCAGTATTTGGTACTATTTCAAGTAGTACCGCCCCCGAGCTGCTAAACCTAGGCAGCCCAGTGTGTATTAGATGCAAGTTTCATTAGAGGTGGCGATATATCTTGAATGACACTCTGCATGAATCGTTCTCTATGTTACTAGCACTTAAAGGCCTGCTGTTCGCTCGATCACTACTACAGACTGATTCTCAGCTCAAATAACTGTGCAATTCTGGGCCTGAAGGCATTCAGGTACCACCACTGTGAAATCAAAATATGAAACACTTTTATTCAGTCTGCCCAGTTGGCAACTTTTCATGACAACTGCTTGTTGCTGTTGTTTGGCCAGAAGTCTGCTTTATTAACCTGTAGGTGTGTGGTGCCTTATGTTACTTTCATTGACTGCCAGTTGTTTGGACTGAGTTAGGTCCCTTGTTCAGAACCTCTGGCGAGTGATGCTAAACATTGTAACCTGATGGCTATCAGACTATCATTACAT
Organism: Chamaedrilus cognettii; assembly: GCA_034695025.1. Taxonomy (NCBI): domain Eukaryota; kingdom Metazoa; phylum Annelida; class Clitellata; order Enchytraeida; family Enchytraeidae; genus Chamaedrilus; species Chamaedrilus cognettii. The sequence goes on along the minus strand of JAQIWG010004581.1, from coordinate 12,771 downwards.
AATGTCCCAAGCAATCCATGCCTATTATTTAATCTTATATTAGAAGCTACCCAGTCTACTATATCTATATTATTTCGGATTTTATTGACCTACTTAGGCCATCAAATACAGTACATATAAATTTTTGTTGACAGACACAGACAACAACAACTCGGTGCCAAAGGGTGACGCCTATCAAGCGACCATCAACGTCCCCTCAGCGACCAATGGGGGGGCGCCTTCCCCGCAGTATAGGCGCGGAGGGCAAAGCGCCGTGCGGTGCGACTCCCGCAACGATTTCTCGCCCCCTTGTCTCAATTCCCCGCACCCCAGTCTCAGTTCCCCACCCCCCACCGTCAACAGCAACTTTTCCCCGCTTCAGGGTGTTGACTCCCCCTCTCGACAGGGGGTCTCCCCCAGATTGGCCCTCTCTCCCAGACTCGCCATGTCGCCAGCAACATCGTCCTCTAACTCCGTGACGTTATCAAAAGGCATGACGTCACCGCGACCGGGCATGTCGCCCAAGCCGGCGCTGCCGCCCAAGCCGACCTCGCTCAAGGCCGCAACCTCGACTCTGACCTTGTCACTTCGCATGAAGTCGTCTCAGGCCGGCGACGCTGTGTCAAACGGGTCATTGGACTCAATGGGTACCTCTGCGATTGAGCCAAAATTATCCGTGTCAACGGCTGTGTGGCACAATGAGCCAAAGGGCGCTCATCACAATGGAACTACTGGCGGCGATCATTCTTCAGCGCTCAACGGTTTGTCCAATGGCGTAGCGGAGCATCGGGGACCTGAGGGCAGGGTGGCAGACTCTCGGACTAGGCCCAGCCAATCAGAAACGTTGAGGGATAAACAGACAGTTAGTCTCGGACCTGGCACGGATATTAACGGTGGTGATATGATTCACAACGCAGATGCAAACCATGCGGAGTTGAATTACTCCAACAGCAACAACGTTGTGGATGACGCCTGCACTGTTGACAGCGATGATTTGAACGATCGGGCGCGTGTCAGCCTGCAGGGAGGGATCAGCTTGAATGGGGGGGTGGTCAACGTGAATGGGGGGGTGGTTGGCAGTGGGGGGGTGGAGTCAGGGGCTCAGAGTGTTGCGAAGAGGAGGCAGGAGGAGGCTCCAGCTCATTCGGAGATCTCCGCCAGCGCTTCTGTGGAAAAGGTTGCTTGTGTTGTCTTATTCCATTAGCAGTTTGAAAAAATTTATCTATGATTTGTTCTTTGTGGAGTATTTGTCGAAGCTTGAATGTTTGAGCAGCCCCATTTGTTTTGTTCAGTTTAAACTTGAAACATTTAAGCTACTTATCAGAGCGGCCTATGCGTTTGCTATATTTGTAACTGTTCTACCAATGCTATAGTGCTTTGCAAGTTCAACTTGTAGCAATAATTCTTGTTATATGAGAGACGTTGATGTTTCCACAAGAACACTTGAGGCAGTATGGTGTTACATTCCTTATTGTAGACTGTGTAGAATAGAAGACCCCGTAGACTGTAGACCTTGAGGAGCAATGCCCAGCTCATCCACGCCATCAAGGTGTAACACACAGCAGTCGTGTGTGTGTGATGCGCCAACAGTAGTGTGTGTGGTGTGTCACACAGAACGGTGCATACTTCCTGGCGGTGGTGGAGGCTGAGGCTGCGCGGCTCAGCGCACTCTGTGTAGTGGCGGAACGACACCTCGTCGCTCCTGGGGGGGCGAATGTGGGGGTCAGGGGGGGCAGGGCCATCCCTGAAGACGGTGAGGATACTAACTTCCTTTGAATTCTGAAACTTTTGTGTCATTTTTTATTTAGCATAGTTATTGAGCTGAGAGTTATATGTAATGTGTTAGCCTAGTGTTGAAGACAATGCATTGAGCTGCGACTGAAGAAATTGGTTTCGAAACCAAATCGATACCTGTGAATTAAAAGGCATTGATGCGTAAGTAAATAGATGCTTATTTATAACTATTTATCATTGATGTGGTGAATTTGTGTGCAGCCGCGGGACGCATCAGAGCGACGGTGGGCAAGGCCTGTCTCCTCACCACAAAGAAGTTTCTCCAATTCAAACAACTCTGCGACAAAAACCTCGTATGTGCTCAGATGTATCTGCATTTTAACGGTCTTTAATATAATGTTAAGTCTCTATTATATACCTCATGTACTGTCTGTAGTGCTTTGTTAGACTTCGTGGTACATGAAGTGTGTGTACACCTTAGAGACGCTAACGGTGAACAAGCAACTAGTTAAGAAGTTCTGTTAAATACCACACTTAGTTCGTCACTGATCTACATGGTCGACACAGTTTGTAAAGCGTAGCTTAGTTCACTGCCATTGCTGCATACAGTTATTACATCCGTGGTGTTCTATACAGACCCAAGCAGCAGACGCACCATTCAGCACGACCAACGAGGACCTGGAGGGGTTCTGGGACCTCGTCCTGCTGCAGGTGCACGACGTCGACCGCCAGTTTGTCGAGATAGAGGCGCTGAGTGTGTGCGAGTGGGACGAGGCCCGCCTGCCTGTCAGTGACGCTGTGAGTAACGCTACACTGTTCAGCGGCGCTGTGAGTAACACTACACTGTTACGTGTGGGTAACGGAGTAGTTACATTTGCGTCCTCCTTGCTTAGATGACCCATTATTAAGGACCTTAGAAAAAGGCGACAAAATTTAGAAAATATGCTCCGAGGTGTGGAGAAAATGCGATTTTGAGGCACGAAAAATGAGGGCGAAAAATGAAAAAAATGGAAAAAGGCTAAATATGCAGTAAATTTGAAGAAGCACTTTCTATTCAAAATGCGATTGCTTTTTCTAAGTTCCTTACCCAGTATTAGCCAGTGCGCTCGAAGCTATCATCATCCTATACATTTTTGATCGTTTTTTATTATAGGTGGTAACACTACACTGCCTATAGCGCAACAAATCTTCAAGCTGACATTTAATATAATTATTTACTACACACAGTCTATTACTATTTAGGCTGCTAAATACATACTACATTCCAGTAGAACCTCAAGTGGTGTTTTGAATTTAAGCGATGGCCTTTATGTTGGTAGAGTGGAGATTGAATGACCTATGTTCAATTATAGCAGAAATTCTTCCTTATTGTGTGAGACTGTAAATTGCTTCTGCTTATGTTGTTCAGGTGACGACTGCAGGGGATGCGTTTGACTGTGAGTTTTTCTTAACTCTTTTTCTTTTTTTGAAGTCCACACTGGCATCTATGATTTAACTTCCACACTGGCATCTGCTTGCTTTTCAATAGTTATATACTGTATAGGGTTTCATAGGTATATGCTGTATATTGTTTCATAGGTATATATGTGTAGGGTTTCATAGTTATACTGTATGTTGTCATGTTTTGTTGTTTTCATTGGCTCTTTTCTTTTCCTTTATTCAACCATGCGCTTATCATATGAATTTTTATAGAGAGCATCCACACAATACTGCTAATGCTGTGAATGCTAGTGGTCAAACATTAAATAAAAGTTTTCACGCTGGGCCATGTTTCCTGCAAGCGCTGACATAGTTTCGTCCTCATTCATTGGTTGATGAGATAGTTGTTGGTTTGTGCAAAGCCTCTGTCACCCCCTCTGACGTCAAACCTTCCCCTGCAGCCACGCGCAGCCGACCCTCCAAGCTCTCATCCTTCCATGGCTCCCCGACCAAGCCCAGAGCTCCCGCCGCGGGGTCCGGGGGCGCCCCGGGGGGCGAGGGGGCCAGGGCGAGAGCGCAGGGGGAGGCCAAGCGACGCCTGATGGCCGCCAAGCTGGCGGGGCGCCAGCGTAAGGGGTCGGGGGGAGACGATGATGTACAAATATTTGTTAGCTGAGGGGCAAGGGGGGGTCTGGAGACATTCCTGGCTGAGGCTTAATTCTACAGCTCGGCTTCGTCAACTTTTTTTGTAAGGGACATTTTTTTGCATTAAAAACAGTCAACGAGCGGCAAAGACACAAAGGGTTTTCAATATTTAGTGATTATTATGGAGCATATAGTGTCAGAAGATTGGTGGTTGTGATGCAGGGTTGGGGTATTGAGGCTTCTGCGTCGTGTGGGCGTATTTATGGAGAATGGAGGGCTGTGATTGGCTGGCGTCTAGGATCAATTGCATTTGATCTGAGATCCAGTTGGTCTGAGCACGCTGGATCGTGTATACCCGCTTCTTTCAACACTCGATGGGCTTATAGTAAATAGCTTCCATTTTTTAACCTCGATATTAATGATTGATAGAGACTTACTGATTGCATCTTACATTCACAGGCGGCCTTGGAATTAACTGAAAGGGGCATAAAGAATATGTAAGAAGAACATTTGAATAACGGCATAATTTTTCATGTTGAACAAACATGTTTACAATGGAGGCACTGATTGATAATAATAATAATAATAATACTAATGTGATCATTTTGGACTAAAATTGTTTATTCGCACGTTATTTGTTTTTTACACCCATCTTAGGCTTATATATATTGTTTGTACATTACTTTACAGCACGCATGTGTTGTAATAGTTTTATCTATTTTACTTAATTGCAAATACTTTACATGTCTTTTGAGATTCTTGCTTGTGTTTTTAGGAAGGCAAGCCGCTAGGTCATTGATGTATTACAGGAATAGTGAGATTTTGCTGCTGAATTTTTGGTAGCGCTTACATTGGAGATTGGTTTACATCAGTGGTTCCCAACCTTTTGCATTGACCAACCCCCAAGAAAATCTGAGGAGTGCAACACCCACTTTTTCATGGCTCATATGTGTGTCATACACATCTTAGTCCATTAAAAAAATTGGAAGGATCAGGTGATCCCAAGGGAAATCTATGGCCACCCTATGTAGGGTCGCGACCCACAGGTTGGGAACCCCTGTCTATACTATCAAATAATTTATTGGTTTGGATCATTTTCAGTTACTTACTCTTCTGCTAATACCGTTGTGTTCGTTCTATTAAGCTCTCGGTGCAATGTCTATCAGTGCAACCTTTTTTTGCTGCAAAAGGCTTGACTGTCGGTGCTTTGTGAGATACGTTTGTTTGACGCCAAGACTTAGGCCGAGCTTCTCTTGTGAACCCTACAGCTTCGAGTGCATTTTTTATCTTTGTATCTTCCTGTTCTTTTTGGCATACACTGTGTGCAAAATAACGACGGATCAATTCACAAGATCCATGAACATAATAAAGAATGGATTCACGGACTGCAGTAGTTATCCGTCCTCCGGCATGTCAGAATGTATAGAGAGAGTTTGAGCACACACTACATGCATTGTGTATGGTGCTAGCCTACTTGGAACATGAACTGTCGCAGTTTTATATAAATGTTATTAACTTCTCTACAACTGCAACATTTCAGGGTTAAACATTTGTAGGAGAGACGGTGAAGTGGGGAAGCATGAGGTTACATTTTTACTCGCCCTCTATTTATGTGGAGTGAGGAGTTGTGCAATTTGACATTTTGTAAAATTTGTTTCTTCTGATTTGAATGAAGCCAGCTTGCGACTGTTTATCAGCATTCTGTAGGTAAGAAACTGTTCAATAAATGGCAGACATCTGCAGGCGAAGTGAACCCTAGTTGTAGATTGACTGCTGTAAGACTTAAATATTTCCATCTGCATTGTTGTATTGTCTTGTTAACTTACTGGCTGTGGGTCTAATTCCTGTTTCGCTTAGTATCAGACCAATTTTGAAGCGCTGCGATATTTTGTGCAAATTAGTGTTCTGCAAATGGCCCAGGTGTACATTGTACAGCCAGCGTGCGCTGCATAATTTGCATTTGTTCACGAATATTTCTGTCTGGATTATTCTTTCTAGAGCTGTGCTTGGATTATTCGGTTGTACATGCTGTATAGTGTATAATTTATTAGCTATCACTGCTTAGCTTTGACACTACCGAGTTATAACTTGTAGCCACCATTGCTATTAGGGTAAGTGTAACTGCGAATGAACTCAGCACTGTTGCGTTACATATGATTTTTGGCGATCCAAAGGATCACGCATTAGTATGATGTGCGTTCGAGACGCTTGAAACCTTGAGCTCCTCGACGCCAGCAGTAGCATGCGAATCCAAATTTTGCCATGCTAAAGCGCGATCCGAAGGAACGCCTGATTTTCTACCGCCCGCTTTCACATATTCATTTCTCTGCTTGTACAAGGAGATTATTTGCTTATTTATTTTGAACGTTTTAATAGCCAGTTGATACGATCTATTGATCTTGCCAATGATAGACCAGTTATTACAGTGGCCTGCGATTTGTCTGTCTAACTTGCTGTGCACTGTTGATAAAGAATGACAAACAGAAAATATTGTTGACTTTTAAATCAAATTACACTTGCTTTGCAATTTGGGGTGTCGATGGTTTGCGTCTTTTCTGTGAACAGTCACTAAGCAAAGCAGACTGTTGGTCATTTCGCCTACCCTCAATGTATTTTAATTCACTTGCGCTATCATCTTTTAATTTAAATTTAGTTGTCAAGTTTTGTATAGCCTAGAACAAAATATGAAACTAAATATTATTGATCGATTTGCCTGCGTGCCGCAACTGAACACCTGACAAATCAAAAAGCCTTCAAGTTTACGGGCTAAACCTCTATTTTGATTCTGATAGCCAAGAACGTAGCCTATGATAAAATCGAAGAACTTAGTCATTTCAAAAATTTAAGAACGTAGCCTACGTTAAAATCTGGACGCTTTCATAAATTGCAGACGACATTTGACATTAGCAGTGCTGCGTTTATTGACAGCAACAGAAGGTGCTCTCGTCGACATGATCAGCATGAATGCAATAGCGCACCACAACACTATCGCTTATAGTTGTGATGTGGACTGAACACGGCAGAAGTACACACAGCGAGTTGGATCAAAATAAATACGCTCGCGACTGTGTGCGTAAAAGCATTCGTAGCTGTACGACATCGACGGAAGAACTGTTACATAGCTTACTCTTCAGTCCCAACAAAACAACATTCAGTGGGACTCAGCGCCTCTCAAATATTTGAAGCAATTGTAACTTAGCGGTCAAACAATATATCGCGATATTGGAATTAACGAGACAATCATAATCTTTGATAGTAGATCTAAATAATGGTGAAGATGTGACGGGGAGACAGCAATGACACCTCAGTCTAACGCTGATGGCAACCAAAATCAAACCTTTAACGTTTAGCAGTCATAGACAACTCGCGCTATAAAGTAAATTAGTACTGATCAAATTAAATCTTATTAGAGCGGTCTAGGTAGTAAAAGCAACGGACATCACGCAATATATACAATATACTTCATGATAATGACAAATACGAGCATAAGCTGATAGCGTTGGATCTGACAAAAATCTTTATAAAATTGTAAAGTACTGATTATGACGCTTCATGATACAACTACCCTATGATATAATGAAACATAATGCGATAATGACCAGTTGCTCGAAAAATAAGAATAAAACGTGAACACTGCACTGAAGTAGACATATGCGGTGCATTACAAAATAAATCTTAAAATCTCTACAGCGACAGCTAAACTGGTTCCATATCGTCTCTTGACATAACGGAGTAACATCAATTGTATTAGGTGCAGGCGATAAAAGCAGTGTTTTTTCATGAGAAAAATAGTAGGAATTGACTGAAGATGTCTCTCAGCTGAAAATCGAGAATATTCTATAGATTGGCAATATACTACCAGCACAAAGTCAGATAAGTTTTACCGAAGTTGAGAAGACAGTAAATTTAAGCATAAAACCGTATAAAGCAAACCTCTCACACTCCAACAGCCATATGAAGCGCTATGTTCTTTTGATTTAAAATTAATCATGATTAACGTCTACAATAACACTACAGCTCGTCAAAGGGACTAAAGGAGACTCAAACAGACAATAAATGCAGTAAACTAAGAACACACAGCAGACTGGCGACCGATGAAAGAAACATCATTACAATGGCAAGAAGACATCCAATTTTGAAACTAGAATCCACAGAGAGTTGCAGTCAAGCAAAAGATTCGGACTAAAACACAGTCGCACTAAAACAAACTACTAATATCATTCACGCATGATCATATGATGCATCAAAAATAAAAACTCAATCGAATTAATATAAAAGTTGCGCGTATCTCAAAATAATCAGCAATCGCGGTATCTCGAAAAAAACACCCGCATTTGCAAACAAGGATAATTATTATGCTTTAAACTAAATAAAATTATTTCATTATCACCATCATCATTTATGCTCTTAAAGAAATAAAGAATAAAATAGGATCATCGCGAAACGGTTTCAACTTTACAAGGATACAAAGAAGGTACTGCCGATAATGTGCGCTGCGAAGCATGGAGTAGACGAGACATTCAACACGGCGCAGACAGAACAGGGGCAGCACACACTGGCAGCGGACACAAGACGACACGAGAGCGAGGTATTTAAAACGTGACGATATGACACAAGTAGGCGTCGAGAGTAATCACGCATAAAACCACATCACACAGTCTGTACACTCCGTGTAAAAATCAACCAACAGAAAACAGTGATATTCTCAGCAAAGTTCAGACTCATAACCAGTTGAAAATAGTTAAAAACCTAGACTTTACAATTTTTAAAGGGCTTACTGCATTGCACGTACCACGCAAGTCGAGTCGTGTGGTTTATGCCTAAAATCTACTTAACTGCTCACAATTAGCCACTCACTCCATAACGCATCAAAAACTGATGACATTCAAGTACGCAATCAAATAGATTTTATTGCATCTCCAAGATGACTACGGTAGACAGGGAACCTCAAAATCTTAAAGACTTCTCCTCAGTTGGTTTTTGAGAGTTACATGGAACACGCGCTAGTCCCTGCAAATCTCAATCACAACTCGGAGCACGGAGTTTACTGATAAATGCTGGTTGCCACACTTCAACTTGGTGTCACCCACAACTCGCTGTTAGAATGTCAGTGATGACGAGGCATACGATTACTTTGATGCAGACACATTTTGCATAAGATAAAAACTGACAATGAAAGCAAAACTCAACAAATCGGCTCGTCGTCAATGTGCCGGGTGAACCAACAGAGACAAGTTATGATGCGAGTCTCTGATCAGTCTGAGACTCGCCACTGCTACTAACTCACGGCACTACTCGACTGTTCACGTGTCCACCCACACAGCCTCACTAGCTAACAGCACAGAATGCATTAAACATCATAGACGGTGGGAGAGAGGGATTCAATTGGCAATTGCTTTGATTTAAAATCAGTTTCCACTTCCATCACGAGCCCCTCGCCAATGAAACTTTATCCGACAGCCCTTGGAAGACACAAATAACCAGGCCCCCCCGGCACCTTTGCTTTCACTTGGGCGCTTCTTGACTCCAGGGTAAATGATGGGCCCTGAACACTCTGCTGCCCCCAAGGTCCCTCCCCTGCCCCCCAGGCCCCTCCCCTGAGCCCCAGGTTTCCCCCAGCCCTACTGGACGCGCTCAACATAGTTGGAGGGCAGCATGCCGCGCTGCCCGGTGCGCTGGACTGTGCCAAACATCCAGCCGTCGTCGATCGGCTCCACGTTGACCACAAGGTCGTTCTCCATGAACCCGACCTCGTCGTCGTCCTGAGCGTCGTAGTCGTACATAGCCTGGTACACCGCGCCCTGAAACCAGCAGAGATATATACTATGCATAGCCTGGTACACCGCACCCAGAAAACCAGCAATATATAGTGTACATAGCCTGATACATTGCGCCCCGAAGTCAGAGATACATAATTTAATCCGATAAACCGTGCCCAGAAAAAGTTAAAGACACGGTGCTCTGAAATCCGGTATAGCCTAGTACACGGTGCTCTATGACACAAGACTGAACACCAGATGTGCCAGTCAAACAGATACATAAAAAATTTCTGCTATCCTCCTAAATAAATGCAACCCAATATCAAAGCAATGATATAGGCCGAGCTAATTTGACGTTTTTTAATCACCTTTGGTGCGGCGAGAGAGGGGTGGGGGCCGGGTGGGGACGGGGGTGCAGCCATGCCCTGCATCTCTGCATGCTGCTGCTGCAGCCTCTGCACCCTCTGCTGCTGCTCGTGCTGAATCGTGCTTATCTGCTGATCATACTGCTGCTGCTGCTGCATTCGCATCTGCTGTTCTCTCTGCTGCTGCAGCTGCTGCTGCTCTCTCTGCTGCTGCTGCTGTATGCGCATCTGCTGTTCCTGCTGTTGTTGCTGCTGCTGCTGCTTATGTTGCTGATCAAGCAGCTGCTGCTGCTGCTGCTGCTTATGTTGCTGATCAAGCAGCTGCTGCTGCTGCTGCTTATTTTGCTGATCAAGCAGCTGTTGCTGCTGCAGCTTATGTTGCTGGTCAAGCAGCTGCTGCTGTTGTGCTACAGGTTGTTGCTGCTGCTGTTTCTCCAGATACAGCGCGTCTGAAGCGCACAAGCAATGATAGTTTCAGCAACACACAACAAGTACTGCACTAGCGACTCGCAAACACGCAACATTATTTCTATCCTAATTGACACATTCAGCTATTATTTCAAATTTCGCCTTTACATTTTAATGAATACTGTCATCCGTTTCCTTCAATGTACGAATTTCCTCGACAGTACTACAGACCAGCCAACTTAAAACTTGACATCATAAGATATTGTGTTGCGCACAAGCAGTCTCTACAATAGTGTTGATGCTAACACATTTTCACGCAATTCTATCGAGATCTGTAGGCACAGTCGCGATTGGCTAGCACTGTGAAGATATCAAATCAAATGAATATTGTGAAAATAAAGTGTATCAAATATATACAGAACAACGAGCGCAAGCCACGCAAAACGAAACCGACTAAATGAAAGGCAGTACAGTGTACAACATGCATGTAAAAACAACACTTGCAAGTGAATAAAAGACAATCTAAAGGAATACCAAGCTGCATAAATCCAGTGTGCACATGCTATAGAGTATTTTAAACTCAGCTTCTCATAGAAGGGCTTTGATACACTTCAATCACAGCTACACATAACAAAATTTTGAATTAGCACTAGAGTCGATAACGGCCAATAAAACAAGAACCAAACCAAGCTCGAATGACCTGGGGAACTATGCACTCTAAGATCAGCTCCCACGCTCCTATCTCCACCAATCACAGCCCCCGACGCAACAGCAGACTTGCTGTGCCTGACTGGGTTATCTGGGTCAAGTTGCGACCCAGTCGGGTCACGCGGCGTGAATCGCAGGTGAGTGCCGTCTGTGTGGACGGTGGTGGAGCCAATAGCAGCGACCCTCGCTGTAAACAAGGACGGCCGGTCACACGGAGGGGGCAGGGACGCAGAGTAAGACAAGGAGCATGCGGTGAAGCAGATTATTAACAAGGACAGGGAGGTAGAGTAGGATATGCAATTGGACATGCAAGCCACAGAAATCTAAACCCTAGAATGCGCATGCATTAGCTGCACAATGCTTAAAAAAGAAAGCTATTTTTACCAAAAACGGAAATTGATTTGAATTATGGATAATTGTTGCTAATTATTGTGATTGAATATGAAAAGGTCATGACCCTGTCAGTCAATTGTTGACGGTTGGTAATTGGTTTGGCCCGCGAGCCCAGCCCCTCCCCCTTCATTCCCATAGAAATTCATTCTACTGGCTGTAGTGACGGGCCTTGATGCAAGCAGTGAAACAGACTAGTCATGCGCGCATATTAACTTCAAGCTCAAACAGTTTAACTGAACTAGATGATAAAATTGATTCAGAGAAAAAATTCTTAAAAAAAAACCGAAAGCAACAGATTAAAAACAAAAAACCCTCAGATAATCACAAAATACAATTAAAACTAAGCAACCGATGCATTAGAAAATCATTCAACAAAAAAGCTTCACCTTAAAACTACAAATACAAAAATAAAAATAAATTATAAACCAGCCTTCTAGTCGACTCAAACAGAACATGCAAGAATTTAAAAAGAAGTTAAAATCAATACTAGAAAGTGATCGAAGCTTAAGATCAAACAATACTGACTATCGATGCAAACAGCTCACATGTACACGCATGCTGTGTAAACCATCAAGCTACACACCAGCACTCACAGAAGCAGAACATCATTCAGAGTGAACATAAAGCATGCAAGGCTGCAGTCAGCCTACACTGAGCTTGGACAGCGCTCATGGGGACAGTCTCCTCCCACTCCTGTCTCTGTCTGCTCGTGCTCATCATACCCCCTCCTGCGCCCCCTGCCCCTCCGCCTCCCCCCCCTGAGCCCCCATAGCTGTGAGGCACGGAGCTGTTGACGCCGGTCGGCTCATAGTCGGCTATGGAGCCGATCCTGCGCTGATTGGACGAGGCTTCGACTAGCGACAGCATCACAGACAAGAGCTGTTAACACTACCTGGCTAGAGACCGCACCAGAGCGGTTGTCATTGCCTGTACTGACAGCAAACGAATTAACTGCAGGTATCGAAAGACAGCCTTAGACATTGAATAAATATTGGGGCGACAGTGACTTACACGCAAACGATGTCTTTTTCTATTTCATAATTCTCAAATACCGGTAACTGTACTAATATAATGACTTCCTATATTTTACAGTTAGGCTCAGTAGAGAAGCAAAGCAAGCAGTTAAAAACACAGTCTAACATGCAGTTAGCCTCACAACCATAGAAAAACAATAAATTTTCTATCGATCATTAATCACAGCCTCCAAATACCTTTGACGCCAGTGCCAATAGTAGGATTATTTTATGCCCCATGCCCTTTTTACCTTTGGCGCGAGTCTGTGGCTACCTTTGGCGCGAGTCTGTGGCTACCTTTGGCGCGAGTCTGTGGCTACCTTTGGCGCGAGTCTGTGGCTACCTTTG
>JAQIWG010004580.1:0-15773 GCA_034695025.1 Chamaedrilus cognettii | reverse complement strand
TACACCAAACACTGCACAGTAATTGTGCAGTGTTTGGGCTATACACCAAACACTGCACAGTAATTGTGCAGTGTTTGCATACAACCGTGTTAAGACCGATGGACGACCGTTGTCATGACAACGATTTCCTCAACTGGGTTTCATGCACGGTTTGTTCCTCAACTGGGTTTCATGCACGGCTTGCATGAAACCCAGCTAAGCACATTTTGCATAGTAATTTTCTTAACATGGTTGCATGCAAATTTGCATGCAAAATTGCATGCAAAATATGCATGGCTGAAAGGAGGTCTTAGACGTGAAGAAACTTCTTGATTTTTTACATATTTAATTATGTTTTGAAAGAAAGTGAGCTGGCTCAAGTCAAATCATAATATTGGCAGACGATGAACTAGTAAACTAGCGCTTGGTGGATGCACTGGATGGGTTAACTACGCCAGCAGAACATTTAAATAATTAGGTTTAAACTTAATCTGATTTCAGCTATATAGGTACAGAAATTTTCTTTCATTTGTACACAAAGCGGGAGTTTCTTGATTGAACAACATGTAAAATATTTAATATACATTACAACGATGCAATGACATGAACGCTCCTAAAAATTTGAAAACCAATTCAAGTTTGTAAATGAAAAACCAAAGAGAACCGAGTAAACTTGCTAAACACTCTAAATAACAACAAATTTCAAACAAGCTACAAAGATACCAGTATAACCAAACTTGAAATCAACAAGTACACTTGTTAATGAAGAGTTCAGTTAGCCTACTGGGCGGTCACTGCTACACGTGCTATGCTCTAATTGCACATAATGCCAAGTAAAGTTTAGCTCCTGAATTTAAATCTTATACTTGAAATGAATATACCATACAAAGCACCATTTTTGTAAATTGAAGAAGAATCAATCTACACGAAAACATTATAAATCCTCCAGCACCTTCATCCCCAACAAAAACACAATTATTTTCTACTATGCTAGTCCAAACCGATAGTATCCAAACGGGACCTTTGCCAGACTGTTGCTGTTGGACAGTGCCAACAGTATCAATCATCTTCACACGGCTATGATATCAGTCCTCCGGCCATGAGAGCAGTCCTCCATCATCGGCAACGCGAGATCGTTTTAATTTGAAACGTCACACCGATAACAGTCCAGTGACAGATTGTCTCTGGTTTGAGTCTGAACTACAGAGTGATTCAGGAAAACGGGAACCAGTAGAATGATTATTATAACTCAACCAATTGCCAATCGAAACTTGAAACAATAGTACCAGAGAGATTTGCGAACTTATAATGAATTCACAGTTTGTCTTCAAACTGTCCACCATCAGCTGCTACGCACGCACGAAGATGGCCATGCCATTGTTTGACTGACGCGTCAATGACGCGCTGGTCCAGCTTTTCCCACTCATCCACAATGCCCTGTCATGATTAAAAGAGAACTGTACAGAAATCAAGATAAATATTTAACGAGCAGCGATACAATACCATAGGCCTACGACGTTAAAAGTTTCATGTAAATCGACTGGCAATCGGTTTAGTAATAATGATCATTCTACTGATTCTCATTTTCCTGAATCACCGTGTAGCAAAAGTAAAGGACCCAATCAATTTCTTCAGTAACTACAGAATGCAATAATCTTGTCAATTAAAGTTGTACCACATTAACTTGGATTGATCACTGCTTCATATTTCTGCCAATTTTCGTTGAATTTCAGGAGTAGTTAAAAAGATACGAGTAGTCAGAGTAGTCAATGTTGACCTACAAAAAAACGCATCAACCAAGCTGGAAAACTGTTTAATTGCTATTTGCATCAACGATTTTATGATAACGATCTCTTTTATATTCAAATTCAATAATAGTTAGCAATCTAGGAATGTACACTTCGCGTTTCAAGATTTGGTTCGAACACGCACGTGAAACGGTAGGACAGGGTGGTATAAAAGACGAATGACACAAAAGCGCTGGACGTCAAAGTGGCGCGCAGTCAATTATCACATTTTGCAGCACGATGCTTGTTATGAAAACATATCAGAAAAAAATCAACGTCAAACACTTGAAGCATCGAATAACCAAAAAGTGAGATAAAGTTGAACATTCTGTAGTTACCACAAAGATAAGCATCGGCGTGAAGATTATTATTGGCTTGCACGAGAGGTGCAAATAGCAAAAGCAGTTCCCAGCTTGGCTGAGGCATTTTGTGTAGGTTAACTTTGACTAGATCTACTCATATCTTTTAAACCGCACGATGAAATTTAACGAAAATAGGCAGAAATATAAAGCAATGGTCCATGTTACTGTGGTAAAAATTACATTGTCAACGCTCATTGCGTTCCGTAGTTATTGAAGAAATTCAATGGGTCCTTTACTTTTGAGACATGATGTAGATTCAACGCTGATGATTATTGCTCTAGAGAAACTGGTCACTCCAATGTCCATAACTCAGTCTCTATTATTGTAGCTCTTAACTGATCCGTGATGGATTTTGTGAACATTAAATCAATGAGCTACTTATGATTAGTTAGTTTACAATGAGTTCGTTATTAGATCAATGAGTTAGTTATCTACACGGCGTCCCACTGAAAATTGGAAAACTCTAAACGTTGTCATAACTCAGTCAAGAGTCGTCAGATCGGCCTGGAATTTTATACACCACAACTGCAGCAAATTAACATCTATTTTAAAATTTGTGGATAAATGCGAGTCATTTTGTCTCAAATTATGCTCGTTTAAAAAAAACTACCGACGAAATAAAGTAAACATAACCCTAACCTATCAGTACAGCAAACATTCCAAAAAGAGAACAATTATTTTTCTACAGGGTGTGGGTGGGTGGGTTTCTATTTTAAGGACCGTGTGTAGTAACAAAGACCATTACGGTCCGGTTCTGTTCAAGAGGGCCACCACAGAACCACTCTCCCTCTTTAGTCGCATTTTATGACTCGCCCGGGAAGCTCTGGGCTGCAAGTCTATTCTTTGTTCTCCGACTTGCTTGGATGATTTCTGTACAGGACGCGGAGCGAAACTTTATTATAGGGCGCAGACAGCAAGGACTCAATGCCATCTAAGGTTCCCATCCATCACTGCCCGCATGCCGCCATATCGACCCCAATTAAGCAGGGCTCGCAGCCTCACTCGACGCCTAGCAAACATCAAAACATCACGACGCCTATCGAATAGGCTTACCAAGATATCACGACTCCTATCGAATATCACGCCCTCGATGACAACTTGAGATTAAGAGCGTTTCATCAACAATTAAACACAGGGTCTCAACAACGCCCAGCTTTAAGTATATTCGCTCTGCATTCATTGTCTAATATTTATGCATCTGGAATTCATTTTGAAGTACGGTATATTGTTTGTTAATAGAATATTGGGGAACAAAGAATTGGCTTGCAGCCGGGAGCTCCTCGGGCGAGTCGTAAAAGGCGACTAAAGAAGAGGGAGCGGTTCTGTGCGGGCTCCCTTGCGCAGAACCGGATTGTATATAGCCTGTGCTACGCACGGTCCCTAAACTACAAAAAACAAAAAACTGTCATGCCCTCTCTAGGGAAGCAGTTGAGCAACCCCAGGGAAGCAGTTCAGCAACCCCACAATGGCTCTGTTAATATCAATAACACAGCAGCCCACCAATCCAGAACCCTAATACCGTACTTACTTCATTTCTCTGCGCTTATTTTCTCAGCTTTTTAACTGAATTAACTTCAATCTTCTGTCCATAATTAACCCATTAAGGTGCCTCAACGATATCGGTATGATATGGGTGCAGTCCTTAAACGTTTTATCAAACAACACACAATGAGCACTGGATACCATAACTGCCCTGGAATCAACCGGGGCAGCTACTGTAGCGAGCATAGGGGGTTAGACTCGAGCAAGGAGCTGGGGGCGCGGAGAGGGGGGGGGGTAAGCGGGAGGCGGTGGTCATTACTCATCTGCTGTTGGCACCAATCCAAACAAATCAGTCAGCCCAAGAAGTTGAGAGAAAACAGTGTACAATAGAGCATGCGCTGGGCATTGACCCCAATCCTTAGGTTCCTGCTGCAAGAGGAGGATTCTAGCAAGAAAGACATCAAAAATCTAACTCCATTTCAACGCCATATTGATTCATCAATCATGCCTAGATGCAAGGCATACAGAGAATAAGTCTTTTCAAAAGGCAATCACTATCCAGCTCATTACATCGACGACACAGGAGATAGCATAATCATCTTTCAAACGGAATCGTCAAGTGCGACTAAAGTTAACGCATGATAACAATTAATATTCAAAGTACCCGTGACAATAAAGTTAGTTAGTATCACTCAATGTTTCAATCGCAATTTTTTATGTAAGCCATCTAATTTTTTAGCTAAGTATGCTCCTTCATTATATTTTCATTCAATTTAAATTCATGAAAAAGGTACACACACGAGCTCAGAATTTTGAATGGTATTGCGTGATTTACTATTGTACTTAATAAAATATGCAAAGAAATTAATTATGCGCCGCTATTTACAGTACAATATGTGTCATCGAACCTAATAATCCTGTTTAACAAAAATGTAAAAAAAAAATTGACAGCAGTCAAAAATTTAAAAAATGTTGACAGCAGTAAAAATTTCCAAGATAAAATTTAAACGGGAACAAATTGGTCAAACAATCTCATTGCTATTAGCCGACCATTAAGACTACGTATAAGGGTATAAAGCCTATATACATATTTAATCAACCGAACAGATTCGTCATCGATGCGCGTTAGTAATCGTTCTTGACATAACAGACAAGCGCAGAAGGCGTTCAATACTTGTGATGCATGGCTCTATTTTTTCCCACACAGCTTAGTTTGCGCCAGTGACCTACTGCTAAATATTTACCAGCAGCTATAGATAGCATGCACCCCTATTCACAGCTGCTTGGCTGCGGCTAAAGCTCGCAGTCAGCTGCACGCCAGAATGTAGTCCAAGGCCGCGCGTGACCAATTTGACCTCGGATCCCGCCCCTCCCCCCCTTTATTCTTTCCCCCTTCAACGCCACTCTTCCGAATTCAAAAGCGCCCTCGTGATTGGCCAGCGAGCAGCGGCGCAGAAATCCTAACAGGATTTATTCACGGGCTCCAAAATGAGGTGAGGGGGGGAGGGAGAGTCGGTGTTTACAATATGGTGGAGTGCAATTGGTATAATTGGGAAGATCCAGCAGCGCGTAGATTTTTAAGACTTAATAAATTTGAACGACCTTATACTTTTAATTTCATGCTTACGCGCAAAACTTTGCACTAAATTTATACTTTTAAATTGCACTAGTTTGTGACAATTTAATTTTGCCCCGTCTATTACGCCCAAAAGGCGCAATTAATAAGTAATGCTGGCTAAACGTTGTGGAGTGCAAAAGTCCCTTCCAAATGATAATTAAACCTACAAAATGCAACAGTAAAACATAACGATTAATTTTTATCATGACGTAAAAATACTTAAAGCATTGTTTCATTTGACAAATAAATATTTGTATGTATTGCAAATTATGTAGGCCTCTACAATACACGGTAGTGATAGTATCTCTATGATTGCAAATATTATGCCAGCTCAGTGTAGGTCTAGGGCTGGCGTAGCAATAGTAGGGCATACAAATGATGGTCCCCATTCCTCCACACCCACGCCTCCTGTCGGAACATCACTGCTACGCTGACCTAGAATCAACAGCCCACTGACCGCCACGTGCCGCTGTTGCCACCCATATGCAGCACAGCCGCGAGCAGAGCGGCAATAACAGCCCAGTTGAGGAGCAAGGCCACTCCAAAGTAGTCCCGGTAAGAAATAGTCCCGCGCTAGTTCGCAGTATAAACACTGATGCTTTATGATATCGAACGATGTCAATTAGAAGCCCGGTGTGGGCGTGATTCAGCTGCATGTCGCGCTGCTGGCGCTGACCCGGATTGCAATTAACCCCCGCTGCGAACAGTGCTGATTTGCAGCGTCAGCATTCAGCACAGCAGCACCAGCAGAAGCAGCAGCTGCCGCTGCTGCGCTGACGTGAGTGACCACGTTCATCTTCCCTGGCACACTGCCAAGCAGCGGCGAAGGCAGACAATTTGTATGAAGTGGGATGTCTGAAGCAGCATTTCAAAGAAATAATGCTAATTGTATAAAGTCGTCTACTTCGCACATTAGATTTAGACGCTTTTTTGACGCACGTTAGATTAGATAGACTCCATATCACTGCTTCCATCCATTCAAACCCGCTCACATTCCAACAATTCCAAATGGAGAAAGAAAACAAGACATTCTCCAAATAGTGGACAAGGGGCATGAACTTCGCGACAGCCGATCAAATAATTGACCCTGAAGCCTGATTCCACCCACCAAAAATGAGCATAGGCCTACTAAATTCACTAACTGACTAACGAATAACTAAATTGCCGGATGATTGGTCCAGAATTAGAACTGTCATCTGCTGCACCAACTTCACCAATTTGCACCAAGGTTCATATAACTAAACTATTAACGCGTCATATCCCATTGTGGGCGTGGCCATAGGCACGATCTCAAATGCCTGCGATGTCATTCAGCCATCGGGTCAATTGCCCCTTCCCACAAATTTTCATAAAACCGTCGCACTTCGGAGAATAACCACCGCATCCTTTCTCTCTCAGTCCAGACCCTCCCGTGTTTCCCAAACATAGGACGCTGCCTCCCGGATGCGTTCCTGCATAAACCTATACCAGGAAAACATTGCATCACCTCATCAATAGCTTGACGTGGCTGGCATGTAAAATAAAATAAAAGAACACATCTCTCTTGTTTTTTTCTAATTCCAATCAGGTATTAATTTTATTAATCCATTACTTTGAAGTTATTAGAGATAATATGCATGAAGGTAAACAAACATGTACCTTTGATGTAAAAACTGCATACTTTGAGACAATTAACCTAATCTTCTAACGATGAATATTGAAATTCAGACCCTTCCATGTTATTTCTAATGCAAAGACCAAAAATATTTGCTAGAGCGACTTTAAAACATACAAATATAAACTTGCTAATCGACACGCAAGGCTATATTTTTCCTGGTATAGGGATATATTGAAAAGCCGCCCGGATGCTATCTGCGCCTGCAGGGGAGCAGCGCTGCCTACAAGGCTAATGCGATATATTGACGTCCAGCTGGCTACAACACACATTTCCTCATGTTGATTTTTACCCCCCTCCCCCCTCCCCCCTCCACCTTCTACCTCTCTAATCTTCACCAATAGTTTCAGCTATCAGTCGCTTGTAATGACAACATGGTCTTGTGAGCAAAACTCCACAATGCCCGCCAGCATTATGCCATGCACGTGCACAATTAATGCAATGTAATAGAAACAAAATAAGCGCCCATTGGCACTAAACAAAGAAAAGCAGCCAGAGATAAGTAATCAGCGTTGTTCAGCGACAGTTCTTCATATAGACAGCTAAACGTAACAAGTAATTTTGTTGATTGAGACCAGGACGATAAACTATTCGTCTTGAATTAAAGGAAGGGCGTTTAGCCAGGGTGGAGACAGATTTTGCGGGCCCTATTTCGAGGAGCGAAATATTTCCCTGCGCGCAAACTGCAGATTGACGTCATCATCTCCTTAATTGGTTAAATGTTGGCTTAATTGTCCTCCCCCCGAAGGCCTCTCAGGTGCTGAAATTTTTTTGGGGCCGGGGCATATGAGGGCGTGTGTCCCTGGCTGCAGACGTCCAACCTGTACTGGTATGGAAAATGGACAGGAAAGAGGAAATGATGATGATGATGAATAGCGGCGTGTTAAATCGCAAATCCACGATAACAGGTAGAAATAAAATTCTAACGCGCATCGATCTTTTCATCAAATAGATCTTTGGCATCAATAAGCATCAAACTATTCCTAAAAACCAATAATATATCATTTAAATGTTCTTTTGTTAGAAAATCAAAGTTAATTTAAAATCTTTTCACAACGAATACATCGATGGATGTATTTGTTGTGATATCAGTGTGTCATATAAGTTATTTTCAGAACTTCTCGGACGCTCCAAGCATTTCTATTCAATTGGATCTTCTCTAAAGATAATTATTCTTCAAATTCTCCATTTGCAAAAGGCAGAACTATTTCTAGCTTCATGGCCTTCATTCATCGCTATCACAAGATTTATTGAGATCGTCTCGTATAACCCTGAATCTTGAATCTCAGCAAAACCTATTAATTGAACGAACTCATGCTAATGCAGGATAAAGTTCACAGCTCATAAGTTAACCTTAGTATTTACAACTATTTGACCTGCCATGGTCAACCCAAAGTGTAGTTCCGACCACTCACCATTAGTGTACGAAATTAAATGAATATGTTTAAAACCCAACCCCAACCTTAACGCCAAACCATAACCTAAACCCTCAAACTAACACTAAAATTATTCATAACCTAATCCATACCTCAATCCTTACCCTAACCCTTAAAAGAACACAAAAGCTACATTTTGCCCAGATTTGCCCAGATCCCCCTCACCCTAGTATTAAAATACCTCATTGGTTTTGCAGCATTATAGTGAAGCAAAATGATGAAAAAGTTTCTAATAGCGCCATAGTGCCAATGCATTTTAAACTAAAACATGCAACTGCGGGTTAAATCTTATACACTTCAAACACCATTTTTTCACAAACCTTGTATTCCTTAACTATGTATAGCTGGGCAGATAAGAGAGCAAGACGCATTAGGTTCGTTCAGATTGTGATACAAGCATATACAAGCATGAAATTTGGTGTGAATGCTTCCCTTGGCTCACTCTATCTAAAGTCGCAAAGTCGCAAGATGAATATGAACTAAAATGTCCGACTAGGGGTTAAGCATGATTTTCAGTTGCACTTCTAGCTGCAAGTGTTTCTACCCGCAACCACTATACGCCTCACAGATTCACAAGGGTCAAAAAACTGAGCAGAAATGCTATTGTGCAAAAATGCAATTAGGCGCCCCGCTTCAAACATGGCTATAAAACTGTCATGCGGCAAGAAAACATCGACACCTGTGGAACGATAGACTAAGAATATGGGGGGAGCGGTAATTTACTGCAAGCAGCAGGGATTTAATGGACTGTTTACACATGCTGGGCCATATGTTTGCAAAACTGTCAAATGTCAGTTTTCCAGATCTTCAACTGTTTTCGCTGCGCAGGACTGTACAGGACTGAATCAAGGCATTCCTGCCAGTTATCAGATGGTTCTTATGCTCTGGTTCATTATGTGGTCAGTTTTGTTGATCTACAATAATTACTACATAATCCCTGATGTACATAGGGTTGCCAGACGTCCCTTTTATAAGGGACGTCCCTTGTTTGAGGCCATTTGTCCGGTGTCCCCTTTGACCTGCATAAGGGACATTAATTGTCCCTTGTTTGGGCCGGCTCTAAGCTTCACTTACGCAATTACAACGAAACTGTAGCCTAATCACTGAAAAATGAATTTAAAAATAACACAATACTACAGTTTAATTTTAATACAAGGCTTCATCTACTATATTTGGTTTTGTTCCAATCGTGCGTGAATCTACGTCGGAAATGTATTGGGCTAATGTAGTGCATGCCTTGTACTGTTTATTTAGTAAATTTATATCATGTTGTAGGTGTAGTGAAAACTTTGACTTATATTGAATGCTCAATTTTTGTTGTCGCTTATTCAAATGATGAAAATCCAGCAACCCTAGATGTACAATAGTGCTATTTCAATTAGCACACTCCTAGATTAACAATTTATTGTGACACATAGAACCTTCAAATTAGCATTAACTTTAACAACCATTATTAGCAACTAGCAGCCCCTGCCCCTGCCCCTGCCCCGCGAGCCCTTTTCCCATAGCCCATTAGACCCGTAGCCCTTCTTCTGGAGCCCATAAGACCCGTAGACCTAGCCATTCCTAGGCTGATGGTCGAAAACAAAATCTTAACGTCCTGGCAGAGATGCTTCGCTAAAGATCTTCGTGACGTCATAATCACTATGAAGCGCCAATGAAAGGGCTTATAGGGACAGACCTCGACATCAGAGTATTAAATTAATACTCTGATGTAATAGAAGTAAATTAATGGTAGGATGAAAGCCAGAATAAACGATATCCTTGTACTCTAAGCCCAGTCAAATCTGTGATCAATATGAGCCACAGAGTCTCATAGCAGCAGTGTTTCAAGAGAAATCCCTTCACAAACCAGGCACTAATGGAAGTCAGCGAGAAATCAAATAAACCCCACTACTTCAGAGGATAGGTTGCGGATAGATAAATATTGGCACTCATAGAAATAATCATTCAGCGTTTTACAGTCCTATCCATTACTCGCTGTGCAGTCATGACAACACTCAACTTTGTGGATTTACCCATGCTGGTGATATTCTTGAGCGGAGACTCCACTATCAGAACGATGATACAGCCCATGTGGGCACAGGCGCTGACTCCATTTGGGCAGGGGGGCGAGTGCCCCGGCACTCTCAAGCGTACGCTATCGGGACAAACGTATCACTTTGCCCCCGTACTTAGGAACTTTAAGGTAGAGTACATTGGGTCATCAGAAGCGGGATCAGGCCGTGTACCGGTAGAATTCTTCAGCAAATCCACCCTGACGACCCAAGGTATCGTTTTGCGTCCTAAGCGATGACCGGTCGTCGCTGAAGACGCGTCTTCAATGTAACTCGAACATTATTTGAAGCCCTAAACTGCCAATCACATAGCTCACTAACCCGCTGCAGGCGGCAGTGGTCAACACACACTAGTCTACTATTCATTTGTACATGCCTTCTCCTTCACCGTTTTAAAAGTAACTTTTGCTCAAATGTCAAAAAATTGCATAAATTAACAGAAACAAATTTTGTTTGATATATTTTTACACTTTCACATATTTCATAAATTAGCATTTAAAATATTTCTAACCTATTTCTTTCCCCCCATACTCAAATATCCAGCGCCTATGGGTGAGGGGAGAAGGATAAGAGGGCGGGACGTGGGCTGGTCGTGTCAGGAACTCTTTATCTATCCAAGCCTGTAGCGTTCGCTCGGGCTGGTGTCACGCACGATTTTCGTCCCTTAAAAAACTCGCCCCCTAATGTGGAATGAAAGGGTGATAGCATAAAAACTAGTCATTTGCATGCAATTAGGTGGTAATATGAATCGTTGCTCTTTGCTTAGCTCAAATAATTTTGAGACGCATAGGACAACGAAGTTATAGCGGTTGAAATTATTAATGAAATAAGATGCCTTTGCCCCAAAAGTCTCCCCCGAAAAGTAGTCGCACCAAAACTGCAACTTTACTATATCAATGACCCGATTGATGCCAAATTTGGATAGGCGCTAGGGAAGGGTAATGTCTAAATACATGCCAATGTTCAAACATCTGTGTCCATTTGTCATCATACATTGAAACATCTTTTAAAATTGATGTAAATTTGGCACTAAAAGTTGCAATAACAGAAGAAAATGTAACAGTCTTACAAAAAATCATTGCATGTACCTATACAAGAAGATGCTAGCTACGGTACATACCCTGAAAGTTTCAAAGCATTTCATGGAAATTTGCAGGAAAAATTCAAAAAAGCCCGTCAGGGGGAGAGTTTGAGGGAGCAACTTTATTTTTTGACACCGGCCTCATGGTCTCAGCGGCGCATCTAATTGGTTTCGCCACGGGCGGCTAAAACATTTCCACCGAGCGAGCGATCGGAGAAGGACAGAGAAATAAATAGAAGAAAGAGAGGCAAATGGTCTCGGCAGCTCAATCGCCCTGCATGGATAAGGGAACTGTTTTTGGCCAACTAGACGGTCAAGATAAATTAAATATTTTTTGGATTTGATGCTTTTGCGAATAGAAGGACCGTGTGTAGTAACGGGTGTAGTAACGGTAACTATTACAGTCCGGTTCTGGGGGGAGGCCAAGCACAGAACTGCTCCCCTTGCTTTAGTTGCCTTTTACGCATTGCCCCGAGAGCGCTGGGCTTCAAGACAATTCTTAGTTCCCCAGCTTGTAGGGGGCGAGGGAGAAGATACAGGGCTATCGCTTGTTACCAATCATATCGGTTTTCAACTAGAAAAACAGATCAAAACCCCCAATATATTTACGAGGATGCAAAGTTCGCACAAATCATAAAATAACTGGGAATTTAATTAGGTCCAAGCAGTAGTCCAGTATCTTTCAAGAACCTTTCAACAAACTACTAATTAACATTTTAAACGCAACTTCAAAATAACAATTTATCACATTTCTACATATTTTGGTCAAGGCTAGAAAAATTTCATCCAGCAGATCTTACCTTCTGAAAATCTTCAATACTATCCATTACTCATAGATCATCATCCATAATGATAATGCGATATATCATTCAACACCATTTTATTAAAATTCTTTGTTTGTTTTCTGAATAATCTAGGATTGCGTCTGAATAACCATTTTCCATTTTAGGAAATCTTGCTAAATTTATTTAGACTCCAAAATATCATCAGGAATATTTTCTCCTTTTAACTTCTCATCTTACAGCAATGCAGGATTAACATTTAAAATCCTATGCTTTAGACTTAAAGTTTAGAGCCAACAGCGATGCCCACAAGAGGCGCGCACACCAATCTACTGTAGAGGTGCCTGTTCAGTATACTATCATAAAAAGGGAGAAGGTTACCATTTAACTTCCAATGTAGCGGCCTATCTGCGATATGATACAAGCACTGATTGAAGCGAATAGGAAGCGAACGCAGAAAAAGAATTGCAGACAAAGATTACCCAAGTGATAGGAAGTGGGGGCGTGAGCACGGATAGCTCAGATAGCTCTAGATTAAGGTAAATAGTAGGTCAGTGACTCCCACTTCTCTAAAAAACCACAACTATTATGTTTTAATAATATTGAGTATAAAGTCCGTTTCGGCCTCTGAGGAACAAATCTAACTGCACACAAAAATATTGTTTTCTCCCGAAAAAAATTAACTCCTGTTAGATTCAAGAACATATTTGTATGTCAGATGATCCACCTGCGTGGAACTTGAACGAAGCTATGAAACGAGGACCGACGATCGGTTGGAATAAACAAGTTGCATGTCAGGAGAAAAATGACATAAAACCATATATACAGCATGCGAGAACGTGTGTACAAGTTTGCGACGGCTGCCATTACGGTTACGATGAGCTAGCTTAATTTAGGGCTAGGTTATGCGGGAAACCAAGCTAGCCTATGTTAAAGCTAGTGCTAGGTTCCATGCAATATATTTCAGATCTTTTCTGTAATGTTACTGCGTGTACAATTAAACGAAAATGCATTTTACAAGTACTCTTACACAAGTTATAGTACCGCCACATCGCTGCCGTAAACCTATATCACCCCAGTACACCGATATTAAGAAGATTAAGACACGTACGTAATGCGAAGATCTTGTACTCGAGCATGTCGTCGACGAGGATGTCGGACCTCAGCGGTGCGTCGGTGCCCAGCGCGCGGTAGTAAATTTTGAAGCCGAGCAGCTCGGCCGCGTGCGAAACAGGCTGGTCCCAGCTGAGCACGCAGGTCGTCGCGTTGAGCAGACGCAGTCTCACGTTGGTCAGCTCAGAGACTGCGTGGCGGCACAAGACGTGTCTCAAAATGTACTGGCATTACAATAGCAAGGCAAGAATGGAGGGCAAGAGACGACCGGGAAGGTTTTGAGGTATGAGAGAGTGGAAGAGAGAAAGTTGAGTTTGTTTTCTGGAGCTTAAGGACCGTGTGTAGCACTATGTACAGTAGACTATGTACAGTAGACTATGTACAGTAAGACTATATACAGTCCGGTTCTGTGCAAGAGAGCCGGCACAGAACCGCTCTCCCTTCTTTAGTCGCCTTTTACGACTCGCCCTGGAAGCTCTGAGCTGCGAGCCAATTCTTTGTTCTCCGGCCTGCAGGGGTAAAAGGAAATTGAGGTATCAGGTAGCTTACATACGTATAGGCTACATTGTATAAAAGAACCTACCGGTATTTTCTATTAATAAGATGGACAAGGATCTTGAAATTGAGGGAGCCAACGATGTAAACTTCACAATATCGTTGAGTCCTCAAATGTTCTCCATGCAATCATGCTTAGATGAGCAAATACATGTATATTGAATAAGTAAATTACCATCCCATTTAGACTGTCACCCCAACAAAGGCACAGATCAGTCGACAGCTCATCGTGTTAAACTTACTTTAGTCAAATAAATTATTTCAATACACAAACATAAAAGCCAGCGGCGTCGCTACCACTGAAGCGCTGAGGCGCGTTCCTCCCTGTATGGGACAAATTTCTTTTTTAAAATCATCACTTTATCATCATTCACGTCGCATAAATGTAGGCTTCAATGCTGATGCCTACAAACCATAAATAATCACACTACGATTTCTGTTACTAAAGTTGCTGATTCATACCCACCCCCTCCCGGCTCTACTAACAGTGAAATGAATTGTGAGGAAGACAAAATCAATGATTGAAAAAATTCTGCCTTTCGCAACATCTATAGTTGCAAATTTTGATTGTGTGCCTCTCCTCAACCTAAAATCCTGGCGACGCCACTGACTATATCATGTACCACCTACCCCACCCAACTCAGCCATCCACCCCCTGCCTCCTAGATACACAACACTCCGCTCTGATAATGCAATAAGTGAAAACAAATCCCGCCAAACATGTTGGGTTACATCAATACGGCCGCTGCAATACAACGCCGCGTCGCTTGGCGTCCGTTGCCAGAAACTGCCAGTACGCGATGATAGAAGGTGAAAGTTGGACGCCATGTTGACAGCATTCCGATTGTCAGAAAGTGTTACTATCCATGACTGATCGCTCTGTTTTCCACCTGGACGGGAATGCGGAGGACTTGAAAGGATGAAGAGAAATCTTCCGGCTACTGGTGGCCAGGGGCGGATCCAGCCCGTCATTCTGGGGAGGGGGCGATTTTGAGAAAAATCAGGATTTTTCCTTTCCATGCAGAACCTGTGAGCGGGGGAGTGGGTGGTGGGGACGGGTGCTGACAGAAAAATTTACTCCCAGACTTTCATTTTATTAATTTTTATACACGTTATTTTTCCTTTCCAGACTCCCTTGGGAGGGTCGGCGCTCTGCACCGGCGACACTCTAGGGGGGGGTGGGACGATTTCTCCTAAAACTCCCTCCACTGCATTATAAATTCCTATTTCTGGAGGAGGGGGGGCAATCGCCCCTTTTCACCCCCCCAACAGAACTCTGGGGAAGGGGCGATGGCCCCCATCGCCCCCCGCCGTGGATTCGCCAATGCTGGTGGCCTCTAGAAAGGCTGGGAGAGTCAAGCAGGAAAGAGATGTTACTAAAAAGTATCTCGCTGTGTGAGGTCAAAATCCTGACAATAATGACATGGACTGCATATAGGCCTACATGTAGAAGGCCGTGAGAATAGCTTCGATTACCTTTGAGGCATGTGTAATATGACATCTTGTGAGTGATATATAGCTACTTTTTCTTTCCTCTGTTTTCTTTTCAGTATGACATGCAGCATACAAGTTACATCGGTGACCTTGGTACAGCGGGTTATACAGGTTAATCTACTGTCGCAGGTGTTTGCACTCACAGAGACTTGGACCTCATTCACATACATTTTGTAAGAATATCTCAAATTTCATCATGACTGAAATTTAAAACAAATAAAATCCAATCGCCGACCGCCGTGACGTCATCATTCGGTTCGCTCGCGACTGAGCGGAGTTTCCAATAAAAAAGATAAGATTTTCTTAAGATTCTCTTAAGACAATCTTAAGACTAAGGTTGTCATAAGATCGCTTCCTGAATGAGCCCCAAGTT
>JAQIWG010004579.1:0-15774 GCA_034695025.1 Chamaedrilus cognettii | reverse complement strand
GATTTTATTTTGTAGTCCGAATTAACCAATCAGATTATTCGATACAATTCTTTCATATATTTTCATTGGTTAATTCGCACTACAAAATAAAATCGCACTTCAAATCGAAGTCTAGCAACCGGCCTTAAGCTACGCTATTTTTTACTGCATACAGCCTATACAAGGTGGATCACAAAAGAAATAGAGACCCAAAAACAGCATAACGCGTATCCATTACAATCGTAACTACGACAATTATTTTCAAAGATGTAACAATTATTCCACAGAAAGAGTCATCTTAAGTCATCTTACCATTTACAATGGCGGCACTAGCAAAAAAATACACCGGAAATATGCCAACGAGGATGAAGAACCCTTGTAACTTAGCTTGCCAACATTGCAACTTTGAAGATAATGATGTACAATTCACCACACAGGGTGCACCCGTAAACACACAGGATGCGGTTAATTATTTTTTACAAGATAGGCCTAACATCAATAACATCTCGATCAAGCAATAGGTCATATTATTTTATTGTGGATTTGATTTGTAGACCTGAGACTCAGGACTTTAGTTGAGCGATGAAGATACCTTAACGAGTAGGCTTAGGCCTGTATAATATAGCCTACATCATTCTATCTCGTGATGGAGAACCACATCTTGACGATTAGGCCTTCTCATTTTCATCAGACCGAGCCTACGCTACATTCTGAATTTTGTTTATCAAATAAATGAAGTTTCTTAGCCTATAATCCTATGCCTACATTTCGTAGGCTAATAACAGAATTGTTTCTAATCGGAATTGTTCAATGCCTGTGTGTATAGCCTAAGCCAATCGTGAGAGCGCATCAACCATTGAGCAGCACTATGACAAGGATACTAAATCGAGTTTTGGTTTCTCAGCAAATTAGGATAACCCGGATGTTACTTGAAGCACGCCGGCTCATACTTTTTCAACTATTGTAATACAATATATCACCGGCCCAATCAATTATAGGCCTATACAGAAAATTACAGCGAATTCTTTAAAATTCAATTGAAAGGATTTGAGTATTCAGTAGGCTTTAGTTTCGCATCAGGTCAGGGACCTTCAGGCCTATAGGCTTTACCCCTCATTTCGCACCCATTCCAACAATAATGCAGAATCTCAACCACATGCGTTTGCTCCACATGGCTATCAACAATTACAGACCGCAGCATTCTATGCATTAGCATGGACAGATGGGCTTACAATCTACATGCAACGTAGCCCATGTGAGTCCACACGCATGACAACGCTAACCGTATGGATATTGCTCATCGAGATAACTGGTTATTTGCAGGTCTACTAATTGCCCTCTGGTCACTGAAGGTCTACATGTATAAATGTGTTCTGTTGAGCAGCACAACGTGAAAGACTCCATACTCTAGAGTAGGCGTCCCGGTATCAGGATGTATTTATACCGAGCGATTTAAATGCGCCGATAGTCAAATTAACAGTCTTCATAAATTACCCGTCCCACATGTATGGTCATCACTTGGTCAGGACGTAGCACGGTGTAGCCTACTCCTAGGACGTAGGCCGTACACAATTGCCTCCTTTCCACGGTGCACATTTTGCATGCAATTTTACATGCAATTTTGCATGTAATTCTGCATGCAGCCATGTTAAGAAAATTACAATGTTAAATGCCATTAACTGGGTTTCATGCAAGCCGTGCATGCAACCCAGTTAAGGAACAAGCAGTGCATGAAACCCAGTTTGGTAAAATCGTTGTCATGACAGCAGACATTTTACATTGTAATTTTCTTAACATGGTTGCAAGCAAAAATTGCATGCAAAATTGATGTTAGAATTGCATGCAAAGTATGCATCGTGGAAAGGAGGCCTAGTGCAGTCCAATCAACGCGATCTCAATCGAGCGCTTGAGACGTTATCGCGCCACCAGCGATCAGCGACGTCGACTAGAAACAAAAACTTGATGCAAAAACTTTTCAAGTGGTCACTCGAAAGAGTCAAAGCTCAAAGACAGAGCATGCGCCTGCAGGCCAACGCCATTAACGTATAGCGTAGCCTACCTGCTAGCCTCATGATTGTTAAGCTGCAGCAATGCACACGGCGTTACGAAAAGATTTTGAAAGTGAGAAGGTTAAACCTAAACTCACGGATAGGGACCTTACAATTGAAGACAGGAAATTGTAATCAGTGCTGGAGTTATGGGGATGCACGGGGGAGCCGGGCCCTCACAGTTTCCGCTAAATAGAGGCTATGAGAGTGAATGCTCTATGAGAGCTATGCCCACCACCTTAAAAGTTGGGGGGCATAGTCCAACTGCTCCCCACCTCCAGTCAGCACCGGTAAACTACACTACCTTTAGCAGGCCTATTCGGACTAGGGATATATGTACATGTAGGCTGATCGTTTTTATTACCGAGAATGTCAACGTTTTTCAGGCAGTTTAGCTTTAAGTTGTGTGATTGCCAAACTATCAGCAGGAAACGATGAATAATCCGCGTAGCGGAGAGTACCAAAGCGCGTAAGTAGGATAATACGACAATCGGGTTTTGTAGCTTATTCTCCAGTTATTGCGCGCACAATATCAATTGTCAAATGCATAGTAGGCCTAACTGTCTGTAGACTACGTAGTACATACTACATAGTTCATAGGCTACCTAGGTCTAACTTCCCTGTAGGCTACTTCATCGCCTACCTATCTAGTAGTAAGACTGAGCTAGATAATACTCAAGTCAATCGAGTATTCTATCAAAAATGGCAAACTTGCGAGTGACAACCACGGTATATAGAATCTATTAGATTCTATATGCTGCGCAACAACAGTTGTAACAGCGATTAATGCTGCAAAGTAGTCCCCGTTCGCCATCAATTAAAAGTCTGATATAGCCTAATAACATCATGGATGATAACAATAAGGCTAGAAATGTCAAACGCTTGTTTTATCATTAAGAAGCGAAACGGTGCAAACACTGCTTCGCTTTTGTGATGATCTTGTACAAACTGTAGGCCTACATGTAACTCTAGGATCTGCTCTTGCATTGTCGTCGACGAATAGCCTACCTGGGTCTGCGATTAGGCTAAAACGTTGCGTCACACTTCCACGCTTCAGTTCACTATGCAGCAATGCATGGCATACAATGTTTTAGTTAACAATGTCTATTACGGAAGAGCAAAATTTTAAAACACGTTAAGCCGAACTAAATTCTAGGACACGTTGCCTTCGTCTGCGTTAGATTTACACGCGGGTACATCGCATATAATACGTGACATTGTACTGTAATTATATATACGTGTCCAGTTGCGCATATACCGCGTGTAGAAAATTATTGTGGTAACGATGACTAATGTACGATTTCTTTGGCACAATTTTCTATTGCGCGGGCACAAAATAGTGTAGCTCTACACGGCGTGTGATATAGGCCCACGTGTAGACCCGGCAGGCAACTCGAGCGCTTCGAGTGCGTCGCGCCGAATAGAAGCCTGTTGCTGGAGATTTTGAACATCGGTGTTGGTCATTCTCATGCTTTTGCTAAATATTGCGCTATTTTAGTTGAAATGCAATAGCAAGCTGTGGCGCTGGCCTCCACGACACCTAGCGAGCCTCGACGAGTGTGCCTGGCATGATTACTAATGATTACTGATAATTACTGTTCATTACTATTCATTAGTATGCATTACTATTCAAAGCGAGTCTGCCTGGCATGACTATTGACTATTAATCATTACTAATGATAACTTTTCAATACTATTTAGTACTATTCAAAGCGAGTCTGCCTGGCATGACTATTGATTACTAATTATTACCAAGCATTGCTTTTCAATACTATTGATTACTATTCTACGCGAGTCTGCCTGACATGACTTTTGATTACTAATCACTACTTATTATTACTATTCATCACCATTCATTAATTTTCATTAATAATAATTACAAATCATTACCATTCATTACTATTTATTAACTGGCACGGGGTTAGCAGCTAGCGACACCTGTGTGTTCAACAACCTTGCTGAAGGGCCTGTAACGCATGATTTCATAGTTGAGAAGCGGGTATTCGAACCCGGATCTTCTTAGTCTGACGCCTAGACCACTACACCACAGAGCCTCATCCTTGATTGATCGAATAATGTTATGCGCTATTTAGAGATGCTATTTGCTGCGCACCAGAGAGCAGTCATTGCTGTCAGCGATGGCTGCTGTGATGACATATGGAGACACGATCAGGCAGTGGGCCCACGCTGGCTCCACGCCTGGCGTGTCCAAGGTCAGCATCTACCACCACCTCGTCCTGCACACTTTCCGCGTCGTCGGGAGAAACACAGCAACGCGAGAAGTACGTCTATGACGTCAGTACTTTCGCAGCTGCGTATAACGTGACATCGTATAATGGTCACAGTCTTACAAACCCCCAATAGCGACTGAAGTCACAGTTCAATTGACTGCTACTGCTATACCAGGTCCTGGGTGCTCGCTACTGTTAGTCAATAAAACAGTAGCGTCAGTGCTCCGTTTTATTTTTATAAAATATTGTTGTCAAACTTTTTTTGCATGCGTATTTGCTTGTAGTAACTGCAGAGTTCTACACCTCCCCCCAATCCCCCATGGTTTTTTTAGAATATTCTATGGATTTAAAAATTGTATAAGTTGAAGTCTATTTTTTAAAAGAGAGCAAGCCACAATAGGCAAAAGAAATTCAGAGAATGCTTCGACGGCTTCAATTTTATGATCTGTATAGAAACATGCTTCTGCTATGTAATTGACCCCAAGTCGACTATTTCAGTTTAAATGCATATCACCAATGATTACTAATCATTACTATTCATTACTATTCATTACTCTTCATTACAGGTACTATTAGATGCGAGTTTGCCTGACATGACTACTCATTACAAATCATTACTAATTATTACTATTCATCACCATTCATTAATATTTATTACTATTAATTACTAATCATTACTATTCATTACCATTCATTACCATTCGAATCGAATCTGCCTGACATGACTATTTATTACTAATAATTATTAATGATTACTATTGATTATCATTGATTACTATTCGAAGCGAGTCTGCCTGGCATGACTATTTATTACTGTTGATTACTAATCATTACTGTTCATTACTATTTATTACTATTGATTACTATTCGAAGCGAATCTGCTAGACATGACTGTTCATGACTAATAATTACTATTTATTACTATTTATTACTATTGATTACTATTCGAGGCGAGTCTTCCTGGCATGACTATTGATTACTAATCATTACTATTGATTACTATTCGAAGCGAATCTGCTTGGCAAGACGAATTATTACTGGTTATTACTATCAATTACTACTGATTACTATTCGAAGCGAGTATGCCTGACATGAAAATGTCTGGAATGAAAATGCCTAGCACGAAAATGTCTGGTTTTACTTCACTATATTGCAGCCAAACCAACGAGGTATTAAGAAGGATTATTCAATTATTCGCGATACTTGTATCGTGTAGTAAATTTTTCTACCATCGATTTATGTTATGGTTGAGTAGCCTTTCTTCTGTGATTCAATCTTGTACTCAAGAATTCAATCTGGTCAGACGTATCGTACACAGGTGACCCTCAACTCGATGATAACGTCTAGCTTGCGTTACAACCAGGCGACGGAGACCTTCCACCAATGGCGTGATGGGGAGGGAACCATTTACGGACTGAACTTTGTCAGTCAGCATGACGCGGACAACTTTGCACAAGCCATGCTGCACGCCTTGGAGGCTATTGGCGGTGAGATTATCTAACTTGCCACGATAAACTAAGCAGTAGGTGTTGAACTGGTTAGTAAGCCAGTGTGTGGTAGTAACTAGTTAGTGTGTCCATTGATTGCAATGACTGCAGAAGAAAAAAACAGCGTTTTGTCAAGCTGATTCATCCATTATATCTTTGCAATCCATTCGAGTGGAGATTATTGTCTAACGATTAGTCATCCATAATTATACTATCTAACGATTAGTAATCCATAATTATACTATCTAACGATTAGTAATCCATAATTATACTATCTAACGATTAGTTATCCATAATTATTTGATGTGTTTTTAAGGCAGACCATTGCGATGCAGGAGCGGCAATTTAAACGTTTGCATATTGTATGATATTGAATGTCTAGCATTCCGATTTCTTTAGTGTAAGGATGCATACTTTGCATCTAAATTTTCTAGTGGTTTGCGCGGCTTGTAGAAGATTCATTGTCAAAGATAAAAAACCTCTGCAAACAAAATGCTTTATTTAATTTATTTAAATGTTTTTTTATCCGCGTGTTTCTCTAGACTTGTTGATTTTGCGTGCTTTTCTATGCTACAATTTATTCAGTGATTTATTCCGCGGTATATGTGACTTCATAAATTGAAGCAGAATAACCCTTTGTATTTTTGTAAGATTGTAATGCAGAAGGTGATTCGGACTGATTTCAATACAAACTGTAAACCGGTACATTGCGAGGCTATTTCGATCATTTTATTTCATAAATTCAAAATAACAACGGTATATTAAATAATGTTGGCCTGTGTTCAACTCAAATCGTCAGACGCTCAAAGATCTCCGCCCCCGCGTGCACAACCAGATCTGATACAAGGCACAAACAGAGAATCGTCGGAGTCAGGGAATCTTAGCCAGCCAGCTTATTCCGTGCAGAGCTCAGGAAACAGCGACTTTGCACCAGGTATGCACATGTATTTCGTGAAATAATTTTTTTTTATTGTCACGTATACGTAGGCTATCTTATCTATTCATAATACTGAATTTATCTTGGTCGTGGTCATAACATTTATGTTGTTTGTAAAAATGAAGCATATCTTCTGCGCTAGATGCAATTCATTTGTAAGTCAATTTACTATTGTTGCGGCCATGCGAAAGTTATCAATCTTCTATTGTATGAATTAAAGATTAATTATATTGATGGAAACTTAAGTTCACAAATCTTTAATGATCATAAACAATTCATCATAATCAGTCTGTAATCTGTATCAAGGCTCATTCTATGAACATTTCTATAGATGTAGTGGAGGGAGTCTATGGCTGCATGGATACCCGTAGCCATGGAGGAAAAAAATCTGATATATATGAATGTTAATTTTCATGGATTTAAGATTTCATTATTATTCGTTTCAGCCGGATTAATAAGGATTTATTTCGTAATGGTATGCACTTGTTGGAACCTGCCGTGCGCTGTCAACCATTCTCATCGAATATAGTCTGTACTGTTTGCTGCAATTGTCATGGATTGACTGTCACACAAGGTTTCAAATAAATAGAATTCTACAATACTGTGTTCGATCTGTAGACTGAATTATCTAATCTCAGGCATGAATTGCTGTATGATTTTAGAAGCAGACACTATCGTTACAAACTCTCTTTTACGACGGTCAAAAGACGCTGCTGCGCCTGACCCACCCGATCTACCTAGCTTATCGACCAAACCCAACGCATCCGGGCGGGCCAAAGACGCCAGCAACCTTGTCACTTCGTCATCCCAGGTCACGGCTGGGGTAGTGCCTCCTGCCCCTCCCCCACCCCCAGTTCCGCCCCTGGTGAGTCAGGTGCGCGTTCCTGCTTCGACTGGGGGCGTCAAGGTTAAACCGACGAGTGCATCAGTGGCCGCTGGGCAAGTTGAGTCTGCAGGGAGCATGCAGAGTCTGAGGCTTGACCTCACCACTGAGCTGAGGAGTATGCAACTTAGGAAGGTAGGCTAGTCCATGAGACCTTTAGAAAAAGAATTTTGAAAATCGGAAATCTTTTCTGTCGTACAATTTACAGAGAATGAATTTTGAAGAACGAATTTTGAAAGGCTTCAAGCGTAATTATGAATTTTAGTTCTGCATTTATAACGTGTTCTAGAAATTGTCTGCTTAAGGGTGGCTTTAGGAGTTTAAGGACCAGCCCCGCAGCGTGATCAAAAGTCGTAGACGACTTTTACCAGTAAAATTCAAACTACATATCATGTTTTCTTTTTGACCAATCTCAGTTAGAGCTGTCGCTAGCAATTACCGGCATTTTCCAGAGTCTCCGGCAATTGACGACTCCGTGTAGGCCTATAATTCAATCGGATTTTTCTCATTTTTGAAGTTCTACCCTCCTTGCATCAGAGTGCTCATATGCATGCTCCCCACAAGGTAGGCCCTACTGACTTCTCATTTTGCAGCAGGGTGTGTGTGCGCGTGTGTATGCGCGTGTGTGTGTGTGCGTGTATGTGCGTGTGCGTGCGCGTCCGCGTGCGCGTTCGCGTGCGCTAGTGTGTGTGTGTGTGTGTGTGATAATCCCAATATGTTGAATATTTGGGTTCAGCTGGATGACGTCACTGAATCAGTCGCTGCCAACAGCGTCCGAGTTCCGCCTCCCGGTCGCGCTGCCGTCCCTCCCCCCGTGCCGCGCAAGAGCGACGTCATGAACGCTGACGTCAGCAAACGCCTCGCCGAGCGGCGCGCCATAGCAGAAGCAGCAGAGAAACTGACGCCAACATCTCAGCAAGCTGCTGCAAGCAATGAACATCAGACTCTGCCCATTCTGCAGACACGCATTCGCGTTCAGGAACATACTCGAGGCAGCCAATCTAATGAACCCTTTTCATCAGTTAAAGGGGTAGCGAATGCTTGTAGTACAGCTCCAAGTGTTCAGTGTAAAGTTGCGAAAGAATTTGGTGAAATGAAAACTCAAATTTCACAGGAAACTAGGCCGCCTGTTGAAGCAACAGGAGCCATATCGGCGGCGGATCTACGCCTTGCATTGGAAGAACTACGAGGAGAAATACTAGCGGAAATACGAGAGGAAATTACCAGAGCGAAACAAGAAATAATTGAAGGTAAATATTTATTACGGGTCAATAAGCATCATCATATTACAATGCAAGTAATCTAACCTTAGAATAAATCTAATTAGTAGAAATGAATAACGCTTTTAAATGTCTTTTTTAAAAGTATGAAATTTATCAAATATTATTGCAACTAATTTGTTCGCATAAATTTTTTCAAGCGTAATTAGGCTATCTCGTAAAATTTACCTGGAACGGTAAAACTATAGATCAAGAAAAAGCTGCTTAAACTGAATGTTGGTTTCGATTTCCTTATTGTTTGCTGTTAATATTTAACGATTGTAATTTAATTGTTACCAAGTGAATTGTTAGAATTTTTTGCTTTGGTTGTTGTTTTGGTGATTATGAAAGTTTAAATCGGTTTATGTTTTTCAGCTATTCACGCCGAGCTAAAAATGCATCTATCACCAGGAGATCGATAACTGATTGACAGATTTCCCTCAGTTGCCGTGAGCAGCGTTCAAGTTCGTGACGTCACGAGAAACACAGATTACACTTCTCGAATCACTATTTTTTTATCAAACTGAGATTTTGACTCAAGCATCGTGTTCTTCTAGGCTGAATAATATGATGTTGAATGTGCAAAATTGATGTGTCGATTATATCAGAGTACTGATTGATTTTTTGATATGTTTCTCAAATCTAAAAGGATGTTGGTGACAACACGATCCAGCCTATAACTTTATCATTCGTTTTAAAAGCTAGCCTTATTAACAGGGACCTAGTACTTTACCTGGGGGGATTGCAAAGGGTCACAACTCGACCACCCAGGGTGTTTTTCACGGAGGTGTGTGGGTTTAAAATTGAGATAGAGGGATTAACCACGCCCAAACCCCCGTCGAGGCGAGAACTGCGCTTATTAGTTGACAACATGTGAGATGAAACGTATTACGCGTAAACGTATTAATTGTGACATATTAGCGTAAACGTATTAATTAGATGAAATGATGATAGTATCAGTAAAACAACCATACGCTAGTAAACTTTAGGAACAGAGATTACTTTTACATATAAAGACATCAAAAATTAATGAGTATGTACATATCTTAAACCCCCACAAAAAATTAATCGCTACAGTCCAAAGTTAAACCATCAAGATTGGTTTTTAACTGAAGAATTCTAAATAATTGTTGATAGGCTATCAGCACTTTACATTACATAAAAACAATAATGTATAGACATAGATTTTTTACATTTTATTACTAAATTCTAAATCGGTGATCAATACACAATTTACAAACACAACAACATGGTAACATCAAAACGCTAAAACGACCTATGTAACTCAGAACAGAACAAAGGATATTTACATATTTACGGTAGCAAAGTTCTCCATGCGAAGAATTCTAATCTGAACAGATTAGGCTATAATTTTAATTCTTGTCTACACACAGAAACAAATCAGCAATTCAGCATACTACTAGTCTAATTTTTTTATATTATGTAAATATGCTTTTTTGCATATTGAGAAGGCTTGTAGAATGTTAAGTTCGAAAACTCAGTCAAACATGCATAATAATTTCATTTCATAACTTTTAAAATTAAACTGTATGAGAAACTTGAAAGGGAATCCCTTATCTACCAAATAAATAAATAAATTAACAATTGACCAAAAAATAACAATTAATACAATTGAGCGGAAAAATTATATTAATAATAGATACTTAAGCTGCTGAAGTAGTAATGTAAACAAATGACTAGAAATATCAAGCATTCACTCAGTGCAGCCATGAACAGCATTGCATTAAGCGAAACAAAATGACTAGCTAATAAATAATAGTAGTTGCAACTTGATTAGGCCACTACGCTGCAAAAAGTCACGCGCTATACCTATATTTATTTTCATTCCCGACTTGATAGTTACATAGCGTGAAAAATATTGCATAAAAACAGGTTTGTCATGGAATTGCAATATAACTTGAAAGTTTATGCCTTCCAGCCTGATCTTGCCCACAATAATATGAACGTTTTGCAACATTTGCGCATTAACACACAAAATAGAAAAATCACCCAAATTGTTGATTATTATTTATATTTGATTAACTGATGTTGGCTAACATTTTATGATCCTTGTACGTCATATGTCAGTAAGTGCCACAGCGCCTGTCAGACGCCAGTGTCAGTATGTGCCACAGCGCCTGTCAGACGCCAGTGTCAGCATGTGCCACAGCGCGTATCATACGTCAGTGTCAGTAAGTGTCACAGCCCGTATCATACGCCAGTGTAAGTGTCACAGCGCACGTCAGACGCCAGCGTCAGTCGTGCCACAGCGCGTCTTACACGCCAGTGTCAGTAGGTGTCACAGTGCGTGTCAGACGTGAGTGTCAGTGAACGTGGTGCGTTCCTTGAGTATGCTGACAGGCTTGTCATGCGACGCTTCCTCATAGTCGTCCTCAAACTAAAACACACATCTCAACTATAATTAAAATCGTATTAATATTTCACTTCTGCACCCTACGATTCATACAAATATTTTCATTTCCATTCGTACTATAAATATTTGATGCATGTTGATGGTAATTGCGTCCATAAGCATTGATTTTAAAAATGACTAAATTTACACGCTGCAGCACGGTATTCACGGTATTGCCATCAGAAACTCTTCTTCCACTCTGATGGCAGCCGCCCACGTTGATCCCTCCACCCCCACGTCGACGGCTCAGCAGGGGAAAAAGGTGATGCGCCACTTATTTAAATCCCCGGACATATAATCGATCGCTAAAGCTTGCCTTGAAGGCATATGTCACTAATTCTGACAATTATTAACTAACAGCAGAAATTTTTGTCTGAATCTAATTAAGTTTTTAATTTTCACAACCTTTAATTAGGCTACATCTTAAAGCTTGAATTTTCCTTCCGATACGCAACTAAATTTCTCTCCTCAGATTTCTCAAATTAACTACTCCAGAATAATAGTTTTCATTCAATTTGAACCAAAATCTAGCTGTCAAATTTCACCTTATAACTACAACATAATTTATCTGTTCCTCAATCACAATCTTTCTCTTTGCAATTCTAAGATTTGAATTGCCAGTCTCCTTAAATCTACACGTTTCTCTCTCAGCTTTCTATTCTCTTTTTGTTGCTTTGTAGTCAAGTCGGGCACAATGTATACTCTTTCCATACATTGAATGTTTCTTAATGTTTTCACTCTTTCCATCACTCTTCTTTTGTCAGCCAATTCATGCAGCTTGACCCTAATTGGCTTGATTTTGTCTCCTTCTTTATCTATCCTTTCCATGACTTCAAATCCCAGCTTCTTCTCTACCACCACTGCATCCAATACCTTCCCTACCTCATTCCAATCACTGTCTTCCTTCCCCTCTTCAATTTCCATTAAGACCGAACCGAATCTCCGCCCTCAACACCATGATTCAAACTCGGTGTGAGTTCAGCCAGACGCTATGGATCGCATATGTCGACCTCAAGCCCGCCTTTGATTCCGTAGACAGGGCAGCTCTGTGGCTCTTGCTAAAAAGCATCGGGCTACCTGAGAAAATAGTTAGCCTTATGCGGCAACTGTATACAGACGCAGTCAGCTGCGTGCGAGTGGATGGAGGAAAATCAGACTGGTTCAGTATCAACAGCGAAGTGAGGCAAGGCTGCACAATAGCGCCCAACGTCTTTCTTCCTCTCAATGGATTGGACGATGAAATGTACGACGAACAAGGGTCAGCTCAGCGCACGCGTTGGAGATCAGTCGTTCTCGGATCTGGACTACGCCGACGACGTGGCGCTCCTTGAGGAGATGCTACAGGTTCTGCTGCTGAGCCTCAAAATCATGCAGGTCGAGGCAGCGACCTTCGGACTGGAGATCAACTGGTCCAAGACCAAGACACAAATCACTACTACCTGCAACACGCCGACTGCTAAGACGCCGCTGGGGAACGATATTGAAGTCGTGGACTCCTTCACATACCTAGGGGTACAGATAGAGAGTACCGGCAGTAGCGATTCTGAAATCCGGTGGAATGAAATCAAAAATTAATCAAAATTAATGAAATTAATTATAATTAAAATCAATAAAATCATCTATCTTCAAAAATAGGATAGTATGATGACTATGAATATATTTGTCACCAAACTTTTAGAATATTGTACATGTATAATGATAGCAAATAAACTGTGGCTATATGCTATCATTATATGCAAACAACCCACAGTCAGGCCTCCTTTCCACGATGCATATTTTGCACGCAATTTTACATGCAATTTTTTATATAATTTTGCATGCAACCATCTTAAGAAAATGACGATGTAAAATGTCCTTAACTGGGTTTCATGCAAGCCGTGCATGAAACCTAGTCAAGGAACACGTCGTGCATAAAACCCAGTTAAGGAAATCGTTGTCATGACAATCGTCATCCATTCGTGTTAACACGGTCGCATGCAACATTACATGCATAATTGCGTGCAAAATATGCATGGTTGAAAGAGACCCTTAGATAGGAAGCCCACCGCCACATTGCGAAGTCCAAGATCAGTTCCGGCGGGGCTCGCCATGGCGGCCCACGCGCGCTGCTCAGGGTCCGAGCCGTGGGACATCTTGACTAGTCGCTCCATGCTGACGTCAGCCAGACCGACACTGCCTCGACTCGACATCGATCCAGTTGTGGACGCAGTGGAGCCAGTGGACAGGGAGGGGTTGGTGTAACGCACATACTCCTGGGACCCGTTTGTCTGGTCACTCGTCGCGTTCTACAAATTGACCCAAACACCAGTAACGCCAAAATGACATGCACGCGAAAATTTTCATGTTTTACAGTACGCCCTGAGAAGCGTTCAATGCATAGATGCAGTAACTGACAGACCAACTAGTCGAACCCGAACTGACTTGACTAACTTGGCATAGACCTAACTAAAACTAAGCATCTTTTATTCGTCTCTCCTTTCACACAGGTTCGTTAGCACTGATTCTTTTCAGACAGGTTTAGACGCTTGAGAACTTGTGAGAACTGCAAGAGCTGGGTTTTTACTGCCGGATGCCCTTCCTGACGCCAATGAAATAAAAAAAATTATCTAGCACGGGGTTAGCAGCGAGCGACACTTGTGTGCTTAGCATCCTTATTGAAGGGCCTATAACGCATGGTTTCGTAGTTGCCTTCACGGGGACTTGAACCCTGGTCCTCTAGACTCTTAGTCCGACGCCTTAACCACTACTCCACAGCGCCTCGCTGTGGTGTAGTGGTTAGTGGTTGTAGTTAGTGGTTGTAATAAAAAAAAAAAGAGTTTTACAGTCCAAAAAATAGTTTCGGCTTCCAGGGACGACATCGGGGACCTCCCTTCGCCGTAGGCAGGCAATATTTGTAATTGGTGAAAATCCAAGACGAAAGGGGTACGAGAAAGAGTGTCAAAAAGCCAGGTCAATTGTTCCATGTTTCCGTCTGGAGAATAAAATATGAATGGTGGGAAAAGATTGATCTTACATCGGAGAGGAACAGTGGCAGAGAGAGATAGGTTTGGAGTGGGAGAGGAAAAGAATTCCAAACAGTAGGCGAAGCAAAGGAAAATGAGTGATACATGTAGTTGTAGTGGTAGTTGTAGTGGCAGTGGTCATTACCGACATATACGCGTCAAAGACTCCCATGGCGGGCTGTTTCTCTCTATGCAGTTCGACGAGAGGTTTCTCCCGGACGTAGGGGGCGCTGCGGCGCTGGTGACAGTAGCAGGCGAGGCAGGCGAGCAGGGCTATGAGCAGCAGCAGCAGGGCGATGAGCGCCAGCACGGCGATGAACCACGGCTGCGCATAGATGGGAGGCTGTGGGACCGCGGCGACGGCGGCAGCGGCGGCGGTCGTCGCTGTGAACATCGCAGTAAGACGTTAAATGAAGAAATGCACCGTGGTTCAATTAAAAGCAAGCTAAGCTTTTATTTCATAGACCTGTAATGCCTGATCATATCGTACTAAAACTTTCATGATATTTAGAGAATTGGACCAACAATATGATTCCAACATACCAGCCAATCTCTAGTCACTTTACTGCATGAAGAGCTCAAAAAAATACAAAAATAGCGCCATC
Source organism: Chamaedrilus cognettii (assembly GCA_034695025.1). NCBI lineage: Eukaryota > Metazoa > Annelida > Clitellata > Enchytraeida > Enchytraeidae > Chamaedrilus > Chamaedrilus cognettii. Next base: position 930 of record JAQIWG010004579.1, on the reverse strand, counting down.
CTGCAAATGGCACTTTAAATAACAAACCATAAACTCGTTAACATGCCTAATTACTTTGCTTATGCTTAATGACATGCACTTAATTGCTTACGCGTCATGCTATGCTATTTTAACACAGATTGTTGAAATATATTGCAACACAAAGTCTACTAAATAGAACTTTATAAAGCAAGTCCTGTGTGCACAGACTGTTAAATTGTGACAAGACACTTCAAAAATTTTGTGTAGACACACACTAAAGTGATTTAGTGATCCAAACAACGACAGACGCTCGACCATAAATAATATATCATTAACTAGTATGTTTTATACGGCCAACTTCCTATGAAATAACTAACGTGCTGCTAGACACTAAAATTCCAGAAAAAAGAACTGGAAAAAATATCCCGTTGTACCTCTAAACAATAAAGTTAGACGCGTACATGTTGCCATATTTGGTGGTCAGATGGTTTATTTATGAGATCTTAAAGGATTTTTTCCTTCGTGATCTCGCCAGCACAGTAGATTTGTGCAGTTGGTATTTTTTCTTAACGAAAGACTTGAACGCCACAGTGGCCAGCTAGATCAAGCCGCAGCAGCGAACTTCAGTCACGGCTACTGGTCACAGCGAGTGCGAGCAAAAAATGAGAGGGTAGAGCGAAACAAATTTGGCAGTTTTTTGTAGCTGATTGCCAGTAATAAAACAACCCTATAAAAACAAAGGAAAAAATTATTCTTACCAGTAGATGTCATTACTTGAAATTGTGTGCAGAATTACATACAATTTTTACAATTGTAAATATATTTAGCACTTTAGTCTACTTGCGCAGTCATACTTTTCAAAATACTAGGAATAACAGTAAAATTCTATTATAGAATGCAATACATTCCTTATTAAGTCAGAATGCAATACATTCCTTATTAAGTCAGAATGCAATACATTCCTTATTA
>JAQIWG010004578.1:0-15776 GCA_034695025.1 Chamaedrilus cognettii | reverse complement strand
GCTCTATGTTTCATGCAAAATATGTACTAATACTCTATCAGTCATGCTTAGTCAAAACGTGCACATGCATAATTGTCCGCAAACATTATTTTAAATGTTGTATATAGTATTCCACAGTCGATTCCAGTCAGTGATTGCAATAGCAACTCAAATATTATGTGGTTTAACATTATTCGGAAATCATGTGTATTCGTGCCTACAATCCCATATATGGGACATCACATATTTTTTGTCATATTTTTTGCAATAATGAAAACAAATAATGTTCATATTTTTCCCTGTGTGATAAGACCCAATCTCATGTTGAAACAAAATTTCATGAAGAAAAAAAAAGTTGGGCATTAATGGGTTAATGCGCAAGGACGTCAAGGACGACTTGGGGAACTGTCCGAGATTGGTCCCTGCGTATCGCAAAGCTGACCTTAGCAACACTAGACTGCATATCCTCTAGTCTGGCAGACTGGCATAACAATGACTCTCGTGTTTGCTGTACCGTTAAGCAACAAGAAAACAAACACGCGCCTACCGTTTGCAGCAGCAAAAGAAGAAGTAGATTAACGCGAATATCGCTGAAGCTTGTTTTTTATCTTGGTGCTGGAGTTTTGGCGTCAATCTTTAAAGTAAACAGAATTTTTTTTTTTTTAAATTAGTCTAATTTCTAATTCGGGGATAAATTTCGTGTTCAACCTGGTAAGTCGAGAATGAACTCAATGGAGAATTTATGCGCATTTATTTCCTTAATTTTGATGGGTCAGCATTTATTTGGCTTTTAAATTGGGTGTTTCTAAAATTCTATAGCTGCGGTTGTATTTTAATGGGCCTATATTTTTATTGTATTTTAAACCATTAAAACAACACACCCCTGTCGACCTCGACAATGTGCAATTTAACTTAAAAATAGCGTGGTATACGTTTTAGGGCAATTTGCGCCCATTTAAATGGGCTTTTTCCTATTTCTCCATTTCTCGGATCATAAATGGGCAGAAATCACCTCATTAGATCTTGTACATTTTTTGAGCACCTTTATACTAGTGTTAGAGATTTGTTAGAGATTTATGTGGGTGCAGCGTTGCGTGTGAAATATTGAGACTTTAACGTAGTTGAAGACGACGTTAATCATGAACGCTTTCGTGTTGTTTTTGTTGTTCTTGTCCAGGTTCAAGCTGAGAAGTCTGTGAACCTGTAAAGCTATGCCATGATCTAGCCAATTGAGCATCAGCCATCTTCCATTTATATTTCAGCACTCACCATGAAGCGTGAAACTAGTCAAGGTGAAATGACATTATGTGCATGTGTTATCAACAATTGTAGAGTATATACGGTAGCCTACTAGATTTGTTTTTTGGAAGTTGTTTATGTGTTGATTCTGAGTAAAAGTTTGACCTTATATTACAATCGTAATATATTTGATACCGATGCGGTATGTGTATATTACGTCAAAACGTCTAATTACGTCTAATTTTAATAAACCAGAGCAATTCATTTTGCATTTGTCCAGTTCATCCTAATTCTATCTAGGTGGCCTTTATATTTTGCAGATAGAACATCAGAGTTTGCGCCTCTCAAGTTGACCATGATCTACCTTGATGTGTGCGAACAACGGCAACTGTTGGAATTGGAAGCCAATTTGATACGGCTTGGCGCCGTAAGTCGACTATATTTATACATCGTACACTTCTTAATAACTAACTGGCTTTACGGTAGGTCAATTTACTTGCGACAAAAGAGTGCACGCTATCGTATGGTCAGAGGGCGCGACATCGGTATCAATAGCAACTTGATGCCTACGTCTATGGGATTATTGTTATTTGTTTGCAAAGTGTTGAGGATTAAAGATTAAAAGAATCTCTTGAGGTAAGATGAATTGATAAAGTATTGAGGTTTGACCAAGTGATAATATCTTTCTTTGTAATAATATATGATGCTTATAGTAGACAAAAATAATATACTGTAAACCATTTATCATTTTCGCGTTAGGTTAATTTTGCGAATCAGTAAAACTCGCGAAAGCGGCCTAAGCGAAAAAGTAGCCAAAGTTATTTATAATGACCAATGGGCATTGGGCAGCACTGTTGTCAAAAACGCGAGATTAAGTGCAGGAAAATTCTAGAGGCAAAACCACCAAAATAACATGCAGAAAAATTCCATGTTTTACAGTAAATCTGCTTCTATTTCACAATTTCTTGTGGAACTTGTGAAATACAACTTTGCTTAGATCTATGCATTTTTTCCAGAAATTTTTTGGACAAATTTTTTCCTGATCACATTATTATATGTTTCAATGTCTGTACACTGCAGACCGTTGAGAAATGCTTCAGCAAGGAAGTTACCCATGTTATAACTGACAAGGGCGCGTCGGCCGACTACACGACAGGTCGTTGTACACGCTCCAACCCTTCTGCCATCGCCTCTGTCTCGCCCCAAGTCGCTAGTCCGCTGAACCCCAGCCCTTTTGCCCCGAGCAGCGTTAGATACGCGGGCACGCTTAACTCACCGCAGACGGATTCACCGGGGAACATCGATGTGCCTCGTCGACCGGTGAGACTTGTCCCTTTGCGCAGCTGATGTCCCGATGCGATCGGTGTTTCCGATACGGTCGGTGTTCAGTATATGGTCGGTGTTCCCTATATGGTCGATGTTCCCTATATGGTCGGTGTTCCCTATATGGTCGGTGTTCCCTATATGGTCGTCAAACTATACAACGGACGAAAAATTCACTATTATTTGATTATTGCTTTTAGTTGGCATCATTACATAATCATCATTTTAGTTTTTTCGTCTATTTTCCATGCTAGCACAGGTTGGATTTCTGCGACCACAGACGCACACCCTCATGTGCCCTAACTCCACGAAGGTACATTGAGGGCCTGGTGGGCCCTCAGGAATTCTTGAAATTAAAGTGCAGGGTCACTTGAAATACTAGTCAAGAGATCAATGCAGCTTCTAGCATCATATAGCTGATTTTATAGATCCGCACTATTTTGATGTTTTAATCAATTTAAGCATGAAATGGTTATATGCTTTTCATAGCATCATTCAGTAATTAAATATGCTTCCTAGACTTACTTTATGGCGTGGATCAACAGTGTATGCATCTTGCATCACATAAAATGAGTCATTGACTTCATGACTAAATACTTAGTTTCGTTTAAGTGTTTCAAGTGCTTTATGGAAATGGTAGGTTTGTTACCATGTACTTAAGTAGATGAGTAGAAATGACACCTTTGTTACCATGTACTTAAGTAGATAAGTAGAAATGATAGCTTTGTTACCATGTACTTAAGTAGATGAGTAGAAATGATAGCTTTGTTACCATGTACTTAAGTAGATGAGTAGCAATGATAGCTTTGTTACCATGTACTTAAGTAGATGAGTAGAAATGATAGCTTTGTTACCATGTACTTAAGTAGATAAATCTACAATTAAATGCTTGTGCATTGCTAGGTGACGAGAGCCGAGGCTATTGTTAGCAAGGTGAATCTGACAAGGAGCTACGGCACATCCAACGTCATCGAGTGTGCGCACCAGTGGAACATCAAGATTTTGCACGTCAAAAGTACGTACAGCGTGTTCGTCAATTTAAGTTGTCACTCAAAAATTCAGCATGATACTTGGTTTTAAAAATTGAGGTTGATTATTGAATTTTGACTTTTAAATGAGTAAACGTGTCTTTGGTCTCACGTTAAATCTAATATTTCTGAGCACACGGTCTTGCAGAACAGTCTTGCATTAAATTATAACTGTCTTATAGCATATAGCTGTGTTGCATTCAGTTCAATCTTTGCATTGAACGTTAAATTCTTTAATATGTTGACGATATTCAATTTTTAAATATTAGTCCTTTTGGACTCCGTTGCTGAAGTGATTTTGCATACTTCTTGGTAACCTTTATTCAGATGAATTTTAACTCAGATACCAAACGACTGAAAGCTGCTTACGAGAGTCTTGGTTTTAATAGCGCAAATGTTTGTCACAGATGCTGAAGGCTGGGTTCAGAAACAACTGATAAAGCTGCCTGTGATAAGGCTATCAGCCGACAAGGTATTGCTCTCTGCTGATTTACTGATTCATGATGATTAACAACTAGAATTTTTTAGTTTAGCGAGAACATGATTTTGTGGTTCATTCATTAAACACCCATTATTAACATTCTACCTAAGATAGCATCTAGTTATTTAGATTTACTAACTAATTACGCTCTGATATATATTGGATATGAAAGAAAATGCTTTTGCCTTAAATTTTTAGCAAGAGAATGGAGTCTCTGCGAACAACTTTGGCGAGGAAATAAAAATGTAAAAAAAGCAATACTGAGATTTTCTTATTAGAACTTCTTCATTTTTAGAAATTTTATGTTTATTTGTGTATGGACACATGTCCTGTGCAATGAAATGCAATTTTATAGAAGTTTTACCGACCAGGGCTGTAAACTGGGAAGGTTTTAGAGGGTTAAACCCCGCCTCTGAAAAACAAATTGTATTTAGTTTGACCTAGTGAGTTCTGCTACGGTATGCAAACCCAAAAAACAAAATCAAGTTCAGCCTGTGACCTTGGTGGTGTTACAAACACATACCTTCCGTAATTGCTAACAGAGATCTTTACTATTTGGCATATCTCAAGCAGCAATATAATTTTTCTGTTGTATTCTCTCTATCATCAAGATCAAGGACAAAGAAGCGCGCAGAAGAAATGCTGCCACGACCCTGACGGGCATCTACATGAAGATTGAAGACGTCACGGGGCTCCACCGCCCGATCAAGAGAAGCTTCGTCACGTTTCCCATCATTGACTACTCTATCGCCACTGGTCTTCCTTTCACCGAACTTGCGTGTCAACTTGCTTCCCCCGGCGAATCCGAATCAAAGTCGCGCAAAACGAAACTGACGCAAAAACAGAAAATGCCCCGGCATGTTTGGACCAACAAGCGTGGAAGAGCCCCCCAAGCAGAATTGCGTGGGGTGGTTCGAGATTTTGGGGGTTGTGGGGCACCGACGAAGAAGGGGGCGGCAAAAGAGGGAGTGGAGAAGTTGGAGAAGAAAGTGACGTTTGCGGTGGGCAATGATGAGGCTGTCCGACGGGTGGTGGGACCCTGGCCGCTGCAGTACGGGTAAGCATAAGTCGTTGTCTCGTTTATGGTTGCTCTCATTTGATTGATACAGGTCACAGGTTTTTTACAATCCTTGGCATGTGCCATGAAGAGAGTTTTTGTTAAGTATCCCAAATGACAAAAACACTTCTGTTAAAAAAAAAATTGTTTTGAAATTTTATATTTCATACTGCAAGTCATGCGTTAATGCCTGTTACATTAATCGGAAAATTAACGTTAGTGTGAAACAAAATGTGAATATGATACTTTTATTGCCTTTTTAATTGATAGTATTGTGCATAGATGCTTGTAATGAATATTCTTATATAGTACAGGCTAAATAAAATTTGATTGAAATGTATTTGATTGAAATTTGCGAGGTGTTGTGGCCGAGTTGTCTATGTCGCTGACTTCGGATTGCGAGTATGGCAGAGAGTCGAACCCGGCCGCGGCAAAAGATTTTTGAGTCACTTTGTGCACCCTTTGCAAAGGTGCCTAATTTTGTCAGTCCTGCAAATAATCATCTATTTGAGTGGAGTGAAGTAGAGAAGTTGAAGTTGAATATATTAATTACATACTACCTGCGACACGGTGATCCAGTTATAATATATATATTTTTTTTAATTCAGAGAGTTCTGTTAGTTGTGGCTCATTCATAAATAGTTTTCAAAATAAAATGTATTTTTTGCGCATCAGTGGTCGGAAGACAGAAAGGAAGACACAAGCAGCGTTTTTCGGCAAAGGACGCCAGAGATACGGTGCATCGGTTACTTCTTGCAGCCGACCGGCTGAGCCGAGCGATGTGGTTGTTGAATCAAACCGGGCGATGACCGGGGGTGAACTGGTGTCTCGGAGGGGGCGAGTCGACAGCAAGCCCGGCTTCTGTGAGATCTGCTACTCTCGCTACACAGACTTGGATAAGGTAATTGCGCTTGACTTCTGTGCCTTTGTGAGCGTACACGAGACAGAATAAAGATAGGGCTCCAGTGGTTAATTGCTGTGCATGGGATGGATTAAATTATGCAGAAGTTTTGTTTGATGTTAAAGCGTGATCAATGTCGAAATACGATTTTAATAGTTGTTGACCGCTGTTCAAGTTCTCAAGAAAAATTATTTCGACGTTCTACCTATTTGAGCGTCAAAGTGTGTAATAATTTCTGGATTTGATTTTGCGTATACATGAAGAAGTTAGAATTTACTGCAAATTTAATAAATATATAGGAGCTGCATGTTCAAACTCTTTGTGGTTTGCAAAAAAAGGAATAAATTTTTAAATAAATGCCTTGCCTTGATGGAGATTTGCTTTTAGCTTTTGCATTGTTGATAATATTTGAATATTGAGCGATTATCGATGTCATTTATGCAGTTATACTATTATACATTCTATATCGATGTTTATTTTTATTGTTATGCATTCTTTATCAATTGCTCTTTGATGACTGTTGAATTGTGGCTTAATGCTTAAGTTTGTTTATATATTCAGCATTTGAATTCGTCGAAGCATAAGGGCTTTGTCCTCGACGCAGGCAACTACACCGAGCTGGACAAGACTATCGCCGAACTGCCAGATTTCGACGCTCTGCTTCATTCGACTCGCAACAATAGGCTCGGACAAGAGGAAGTGAATCAAACTCTGCGTGTGAACTCGAGGGGGCCAGTGTGTGCTGAACGCGTGTTGGGAGGTGATTGCGACTGTCGGGTCACTACAAAACATGAGCAGTCCTCTGGCACACCACTGAAGCGTGCCGTAGATGGGATTAAAGTTCGCGGTGCAATGCAGTCGTCCTCAAAACTATCCGTTGTTTCTGATTCCTGTTCCACATTGATGTCCTGTAACATGCTAGGCTTCAGCAATGCTGTGTTTTCTCGGTCTGGTGGCAATGCGGTTGTTAGTAATGCCAAAATAGATTTGAATTCTTGTAGGACAGTTGAATGTGGTGCGGTGGCATCCGCTTCAGGTGGGGACCATGTTGTTCTCTCGGTTAACACGAGCGCAATTCTGAACACGTGTATCCCATCTGATCCTGCTTTTAGTAGGAATGAAATAACTGGTGCTTGTGTAGAGAGAAATTGCATCCAAGTTTCGTCGTCGGCAGTTGATGAACAGATGTCGCCTGTTATACCTCTTACGTCTGGCAGAAGACGTCCAATTGATTCGGAAAGCACGAGACAATTGAGATACCAGCGTAATTCTAGGTCTGCAATGCGCAGCAATTTCATGGGTTTTGGAAGTGCGTTTTTGCTCAGCGACGCAGCAGGTCTATTCGACGGCTTCAGCCCTGTTAAAGTTCCCAAGCAAACCTGTAGGCCACGTTCCTTGTTTAGCACGATGCCTAGTCCAATCTCTAGCCCAGTTCTAAAGAAACCAGTGAGTTTGCCATCCGCTGATCTACCAGTGCGTCGTCGGAAGCGCATTCGATTTTTGCAGCCTGTTCCGATGTTATCGAATCGTAGCATCGGCAAACTGTTTGTCAAAGAAATGAATGAAGAAGGGTTCAGTGGATTTGATTTGAACGAAGATAGCGATGGCATGAGCGACGCATCCATTGTTCTTGTTTCAGAAGTTGATCTTTCCGAGGATTGGAGTATAGCAGATAAATTGATGGATGAATCTATGAAGCTTTTGCTATTTGAGTCTATCTCTGGCCATCGCATTGAAAAGAAAACAGCCAGTAAGGAACTTTTGATTCCTGAAAAGCCAAACTTTAATTCAGTCTTGAGTGATGCTGAAAGTGTTAGTATAGATCGTGGGAATAAACCCGGGAACAGAAGATCTGGGAAGAAAAATTACAATCAGAATGGACAGAGATGTGGTGTTGCTGGCAAACTGAATAGATCAATGCTTTCTTCCGATGTTAGTCGATGTAATGACATGCCAACATTGAATTTTAAAGTTACAAAGTCAGAGAGAAAGGTAAAGGAAACTAAATATCAGCGTGATATGGCAGCTTCAACTGGGGCAAACTTATGCTCAAATGTTATAGAATGTAAAGGTTTCCTTGCTGTAGACAAGGATGTTGAACTAAATTTCAACAGTCCTCCGCTGAAAAGAGCACGAAATTGTGTTGCACAATATTTGCCATCAGATATATCTATCCCAGTGATCAAAGAGCAGAATGAGAAGCAATCTGATAATAAGGCAGATCTTGATTCAGAAATTGAATTTAACTTTAACAGTCCTCAGAATTTGAAGAAGAAGAATATTTTAATTCCTGATTCTGCTGCCAAAAAACTAACGAGCTACTTCCAAGAACTGAAAGCAGTTACGAGGGACACAGATTCTGAGACAGAATCTAAATGCCACAGTTCCCAGCGATTAAAACCGCATCAAATAAAACCGCTTCAAAATTCCATTTTCAGTGCCTCTGAAAGAAGGGAGTTGAATCTTTTGTCTGATGATAGAAATAATTTTTTTTCTGTTCAAAAACAGGATCGTCATGCATCCAGCAGTACGCGGAGAAGAGGTGTACGATGTCTTTTATTTGAAGATGAGCCCATCGCGACTTGTGAGAAAGTTGTGTGTCCGTCCATTGTCGAGCACTCGAAGATATCTATCGTTTCTCAATCTTTTGAATGTGAAAGTGACCAAGAGCAGTCGACGCTTAATGACAACCGTGTGACTAAACTGAGAACTGATCTTGAACGTAAATTTAAAACCGCGTTGCATATGCAGCCGGTCGTGAAGCTGTCCAGAGTCCAGCCAGAACCGAGTTTGTCCGACAGTATGGAGCTTAGGTCTGATTCCCAACACTTGCCTCTCGGATACTCTGTCGTGGAAACTGCGGAAAATCTAAGGAAGTCTAGTGGTGTTCGGCTGAAATCAGCGTTGACTTGTACGTCTTCAGCGAAACGTGTGGATCCCATCGAAGAAGTTGCCGTCGGTTGTTGTACTGATGCGTTTGAACTCTTGTCGCAGTGTACGCCGGCAATGGAACCAAGGCGATTACGCTCCAGAATCATGCCTATTGAGTGCAAGCGTGAAAGCACAGGTCAGTTCACTCTTTCATCATTTCGCACAACTAGTGTAAAAAAGTTTGTGCTCTCTGAAGCTAGCTGTGGATTGCAAGCTAAAATGCATGTGAGTGATAGATCTACAGATAATTGTAGTGTCTTGCCCCCGAAGGCTGAAACTTCTTGTGCTAGTTTTGTTGTTCAGGGTATTTCATCAGTGAATGACATGTGTTGTTGCACTAGTTGTTCAATTCAACATTTGCACGGGAGTATCAATCCCCCTTATTGGCAGAAAGTTCATACACGTCTTAATCGTACTGTAGATTGGTCGCATCCAAATGCCTATCCAAAGGAAGAGAAAGCTGTGAGAATTCCTGTTGATGAAATGCGTAAACGTGGGGAGCAGCGTAAACCTCCTAGCTTGCGAAGGAATCCAGTTCACGCATTTGGTAACTTGATCAAATCTAGAGCCAACTGGGCAGAATGTCACTCTTCTGTCGATTGTTTGTAAATATATTGATAGCACTGTATGTGTAAACAAGAGGCTTTTCATGTGTTGTAATTATTTAAAACTATAGGTGTTACACATTTTTGAATTACATGAAGTTTAAGGTGGTTTGTTTGTTAAGAATCCGAAAAACGCAGAAAAAGTTGTGCGTGCACTTTTTTAGTCCTGTGCCACTTTAACCGCACTGAGCTATTTTTTGTTATGTATTCATGTGGCATTTATTTTTTAATTAAGAGTTCTTCATGAATATTAATTGAAGTATGATTATTGTACTGCAATAAAAATAAATATTAAAAATTGTGGTCTTCAAATCTTCATTTGCTTCATCAGTTACGTTTTTCAAACTCCTTAGTGGGCGGCACAAATTATCGTGCGTGGAGTTCAATCTTTTTTGCTTGGTATCTCTGGGATCTTTCACGGCCACTCACGCGCGCAGCTTGGAGGAAATGTTGATCGTTGAAAAATAACTTTTTTGTGAACTAGTGAAGCATAGGGGAGTGTTGAAATTATGTAAATTTTACTTAAAATTATATCTCAAGATTGCAAACTCGGGTAAATAAACTTTACGTTAAAACTTTGCATCGTGATCAACTTTCTGCCATTTCACTAGGGATATGGTTTTGTGCACACTCTAGATTCTCTCTATTATATTATAGTAGTTATGGAAATTATGAAATAGAAATGGATGGAAATTAACAAAAATGATGCTCAGATCTTGAATGTGTTTGAATTACAATTGTAAGAAATTATCTGAAGTTTGAAATTTCTTTATTGTTTAGAACGTAGATCGTAGCCTGTTGTATTATCAAAAACGTAAATATTTATTGAATTCTGCTAAAATGTAGTAATTTTATAATCATCATGTATACAATGATTAATACCATTACTACCGGTACCTAGGCAGTTGTTGCCGAAGAAATTTGATATAATTTAAATTTTATGGCTATTGCTCTCAATGAAATGGTTGTCAAATATTTGTGGCTGTTATTTTGTATGACTGCCATTTTAAAAATATTGCATTGCTAAGCTTTGCATTGAGGCAGTTTGTCGATTAAAGCTATGAAATTGTGGAATATTTACTGTATTTAATGTACGCAGTAGTCCAATATATAATTGTTGAATGTTGACGCGTATGAATATATGAAAAATATGAAATACATAGCACTCTTGTTTGAACTCCATGAATCTTGATTGCATTACATTGTCGTAGTATTAAGTGTTGGATGTTGCATATTGGGATATAGGCTTAAGTTATATCGTGCGAGTATTGTAATCTTTCGATAGATGTTTGTTTTCCTGTTGTTTTGCGATTATATTGAAAGAATTTTTGGTGTTTAATGGTCAATTTATATGGAATGACTCCGAATCTTGATCGATTAGTTAAGATTTAGTTACATGAAAACTGAAAACGAGTATTTCACCTTCTTTGTTTATTGTTCTACATGTGTACATATAAGAATAAGCAATATACAATCCTTTTATTAATTATGTTCGTAATTTAATACTGATTAAAGGTCGATAATAGATTTGTGTGTGGAGATACAATACGAATAAATATTATTAGTGTTGATGATTCTTGGACTTGTGGCCTGCACAAATCAATAGCCTAATAATAGAAGTTTGCTGTCCTGTTGCAGACACTATCTGTCGACCTAGAAGAAGGGCCAGAAAATCCATCCGCTAAAGCAGAATGCCTGATCTGTGTAGCGTATAAGGAAGAAAAATTAAAATCTTTTTTTAGCACAACGATGGATGTTGTAACTCGTATTATTTGCATTTTTACCTCGTATTTTTTGTATGTATGATGTTAGGCTCAGAATTAGTTTCTGCTTGTGCAAACTCAAACATACTGTAAAGCATGCAATTTTAACTGCATGTTGTTTTGTGGCGGTTTTGCTTCTTATAAATTTTTGCTGTACTGTTTTGAGGACTGCCCACTACAGCGCTGCAACTTTATTTTCGCGCAAGTAATTTTCTTGAGTTCAACCAATTCACGAAATTTGCCAAAAGTACATGCACGCAGAATATCATGTTTTACAGTAAGCACAAATTTTCTTTGCGCTAATTGTGTCATTATTTATTGCAATCAATTGTACCTTGTAAGGCTTGTATATTATTATCGCAGGCATACATGTAACAAATTTTCTGTAATTTTTGTATATACTATAAACAAACGAGTGACCTAATTATAATATTGATTAAGAATTGAAGATTGTGTTTTTACAATATTTAGTTGACTCTCATTCGAATTCAGTTGACTCTACCTGTACCAATGCAGGAACGTTGACAACAGCAACCAATCATAAATTGTGTTACAATGTTGCGCGCTCTGTTGTCATGGACGCTGTAGGCCGTTAATGCCAAATTACAATTTGTGTTAATGTGTTTAAATAAAATAATTAAAGCAGTTTAAATCATTGTTTTTTTTAAAGTTTATTTTATAGAATAAGGGTACCAGGAATTCGAATCTGAAGTCGTATTTACTAAATTCTCCACCGTTACTTTGCAAATGAATTTTGAAATAAAATTTAAAAAATTGATTTGCGGAAAACCCTTGACGATTTTAAATTTCTGGTTGCAGATTTGAATTCCCTGTACCCATGATAGTCTAATACAAATTTTTTTTTCCATTTGATAAATACTAATTATTGGCTCTTAGACAGTTGGCTATAAAAATCCATGTAGAAGCAATTGGCAGATTTCATGACAAATTAGTTATCTCAAATATATTTAATGAAGCGCATTCGTAATAGTAATGAAGCGCAGTAAAAAAGCGCATGTGCCATAATTTTAATAAGGGTATATTGTAAGTCATAATGGTCTGGTGAGCGTGTAGCGGGCGCTGCCATCTTGGTATTTGTACCGCATGTGACGTCACGCAATCTAAGGACTGATTACGTAGGGTCCTGGCTCCAGCAAGATTTTAGGATTTTAAGAGAAGCCTGGAAGTCTGATATAAAATTTGAGCTAACTAAATTGATTTTATGAATTGAAAACTGAGCTGTAAGCTTATTTTAATTAATTTATCGCATCTGTGCAACAGTTTATTAGAAACTGTCTGTCGGCTATTGATTTGTACAGTTACAAACGTCAATGCATGGACTTGTTCATTTATTACGTTACATCGGGGGCGGGGGGCAGGGCCAAAGCGTATGCTTGCGTATGGTGGGGGGGGGGTCTGCAAAATATACGTCCACTTTTTTAGAGCGGGGAGCTTAGAAGGCAAAATTCTAAACACAATGCCGTGCTTGGTAAATGTCAATTGATAAAATAACCCAAGGCTCCAGCATATCACGTGCCCAGAGTCTTGAGGGCTATTAGCGCTCTGTTTAAGTAGTAGATTCGAAAATTAACACTGCTAGGCTAGGCTACAGTAACCACAGCTTGGCGCTTTCTCTGCGGCCAGTTAAAACAACGACCCCCCAGTGTCGAACCTGATAATGACTATCTTCTCTCCAACGCAGTCACGTCGAATGTCATCTGGCGTCATCTCGCGAGCGTGGCAGAATGACCGTTGCAATTTGGCGCTGTCGGTTGATATTATTCCCCAGAGGTCGCCAGCGGTAATGGGCGGTTTGGCTGGCGACAGGATCTGGATTGAGCAATTAACGCGGAATGCTCCGACGTGACCGACATGGGCCGGAGGGATGGGATTATCATGTGACTGCAGCGGTGTCGATCGGAATTTTGAGAGTTAGAAATAAGAAATTGACGGAGATTTGGCTGATTCATCAGGATGATTCCATCGAAGATGAAGGATTTAGGAAAATATCAATTCCTTTCAGATTAAAAAACTGTTTGACTCTCATCCTCAACTTTCAACTCTCACCCTCAGATCTGCTCTCTCATCCTCAACTCTCATCTTCAAATCTCAACTCTCATCCTAAACTCTTAACACTTATCCTCAAATCACATCCTCAACTCTCATCCTCAACTCTCATCCTCAACTCTCATCCTCAACTCTCATCCTCAACTCTCGATCATCCTCGACTCTCAACTCTCGTCCTCAACTCTTATCCTCAACACTTAACTCTCATCCCAAACTCTCAGCTCTCATCCTCAACTCTCAAGATTCAACTCTCATCCTCAACTCTCAACTCTCAACTCTCATCTTCAATTCTCAACTATCATCCCCAACTCTCAATTCTCATCCTTAGCTTTATTTTTTGCGGGGGCCCGGCGGAAGTGGGTTATTTGAATGGCCCTGCGCCGCCGAACGCCGGCGCCGCCTACATTTTTCACTCTCCGCCGTCGCCGAGGTATAATCGGTCTGCGCGCACTGCAGCACATTCGCACAATGACAGGTCGGCTTAGATCTAGTTTGACTACAGTAGGCCACTTAGCACAGCCTTTTAAAGCATGTCTAAATAATGTCTAACGGTGCATGCGTAGATTTGTTTATTATAGTGTGAACTAATTACGCCTTTAATTTGGACGAAAAACCCTGCATTTCGCGGTCATTCGCCTAGTTTTACTCTGCCTCCAAATCTCGTATCCGCGGAAAGGCTGTGTACCGGAGTGCAGGCTACACTGTATTAATAATCCCATGGCCTAGCCCCTTATTAATATTCAGCATAAACAGTGCTGTTGGTCTTATCGACGCGCTCACTATATAGAAAATGCAACTTCAAATCGACGGTTTTATGTCGCGGCATTGCGATTCAGAACACCCCCTTTCCGTTACGCCACTCGAATTCGGATTAAATTTCAACCGGGCTACCGAGAGACTACATAATGCATTAAATGTTCTTGACTTGATAAGTTGATACCACGCAAATCGCTAAGTACTTTCGAAAATCGCGATGACCAACACAACCGTTAAATCATTGCATTGGACTTTAAGCTTGATTGCATCCTCGAGTATCCCAACTGACCAAGCCACGGAAGAACCACCGAAGCAGTTCGTCTATAATATTCTCACGGCTCGCCGAACTCTGAAGCGAATTTTGAATCTGAATTCCCGTCGTAAAATTCAAAATGTAAATCCGCAGTCTTCAAAGTCATATTTCAACCAAACCCTCGCCATACCACTTAATCGACGGCTTGACCGCACGCCTATCGTTGCCGTCGCAATAGGCCTATCCTCATACGAACGGCGTAGGGGCCTAAGCTAATCTGACTGTTGAAATACGCTGGTCAGTTTAGTGGTGTTGCGGTTCATTACCCCCGGTCGTCAGATCTTTGCGCGTACATTTCACGCCCGGACGCACGCCGAGCGGACGCGAAAGTTTCGAAGAGGTTCCGTTAGGGGCGCCGATGTCACGCTTTGGCAGCCGGGGGGAGAGAGTAAAACCAATTTTTTCAACTAAGTTTGCTTCGATCAGTGCTGTGGTTCGTGGGGGGCGGGGCGGGGGCGGGGGAAGTCATTTCCTTCGCTTCAGTAGCCTACTGTTCTGTCAAAATCAGTTCTGTCAAAATCAGAGATTTTCTCTGCCGTGGAGAATTCGCAGGGAGGGGGGGAGGGAGCTAATGGAAATTCTCGACGTTCTTCTTAACAGTACATATTTACTTTGCAAGCAATTTTAGCAGTCAATAATTCTCTTAATTGATTTTCGTCGCCGTTTTCAACAGTAGGCTCACATATTCATTTCGAGGCCATTCTTATTAATGATATCCCTGAGCTTTCGAATACAAGAGCTAATATAGGCCTACTGGAGCTTCCGTTCTGGGAGGCAGTGACCCCCATATTTTTTCTTGGGGGGCATATGCGCCCCCCCTCCCCCATCCGGCGCCCCTGGGCTCCGTTAGTGCGTCGCGCGCGGTCAGTTGGCGGCGCTTATCGTCTCGTGACGAACGACGGTCGGGGGCGGGACGGTCACAAGTGCTCGCGACACGCCCCACGCGCCGCTAGCAGCTGCTTGCTGCACGCGGGGCGGGGGGTATGTGGAGGGGTAAGGGAGGAGGGGTAGCTGCGGCTGTGTTGGCACTGTTCAAGCTGCAGCATCTGCTTGCTTTATTGCTTCCGTTGCAAGATGACCACGCAGTTGATTCCTTCGCGGTCAAACCAATGAAACGATCTAAACCAATCGGAAAGAGGTGTGCCGTCGTCAATGGAAAAGCATGCTTCGATATCATTCGCGTTGCAGATGATAGCTCACGTGTTTACTGTTGAAGAAAGTTACAACACGTTTTGAACTCGCTCGACGGGCATTGAATAGAATTCAAACTTACATATATTACGTAAGGGGAAGGAGGTGAAGACGGACCGGGGGGGGGGGGGGGGGGGGGGTG